>JAAAKL020001874.1:0-24378 GCA_010016065.2 Carybdea cf. marsupialis auct. non (Linnaeus, 1758)
CGAAATAATTATTGGGGGGGGGGGCTAAACCGGGCTTTCCATTTCCCATGGGCGTGGCCGAGAAGGGATGGTTTGCCTATGCAATACTTTAAAATTGCCTTGTATTTTGCTTTTTTCATTACTTCCGAATTATATTACAATTAGGTTGATCTTCTTCAATACATTTTAATATAATGTAGCGCTTAAATGGTGTTTAATTCAAATTATTGGGGGTTATAGCCCCCCAGCCCCCCAGTGGTTACGGCACTGTTATTATCTATTTTATGATTAGAGTACGTGCTAGAACAAACCTACAATAGAGGTTCAGTCTGGTTCATGATTGATAACCCAAGGTTTCGCTACACACGTCGTACTACGGAGGACACTGAAACGAGCCGTGCACTCTCTTCCTCCTTTTGACGCCTCTCTATATTTTGTTAGGATACGGCGAAACTTTTCTTACGACCTTGTTACACTTTTTTCTAACCTTTCTTATTCATTTTGTAGTGTCTTTCTGTTCTTTTCTCTTCCTGTTACTTCTCTTATTGCTGTTTTCATTCCGAATATTGACAAATACTTTTTTTCTTCTTTAACGTAGCCTTTCCATTTGAAAGAGTGATCGCTTCCTACGATGATCATTTTTACCGATGAAAAGAACACAGAAAAGCAATGTTACTTAATAACACTCAAAAAGTATTGCTGACCTCAAATGTGACCGTACAATTATAACAATCTATCATGCTATTTTGAAACCAATAACCAACGACGATAAAGAGAGAAAAACAGGATAAAGATTTCAAAATTGTTTGCACGCAATTCATTTCTATTTCACTTAGTTTTGGTAAAATAATGATGTACTGTTGATGTACAAATCTCGACAGAGCCTTTAGAATATGTTGAGACTAGATATCACCTAATCTTAGTCATGCAATATCAGCACGCAAGCTGCAAGAGCGAGTGTGGAGGTGATCTCTTTAAACTATTAACCTCTGTTTAACCACGACTGCTTTCTATGGATTGAGCATATTTCCTTATCTGTAAAACCTAGACGTTTCT
Organism: Carybdea cf. marsupialis auct. non (Linnaeus, 1758); assembly: GCA_010016065.2. Lineage (NCBI taxonomy): Eukaryota > Metazoa > Cnidaria > Cubozoa > Carybdeida > Carybdeidae > Carybdea > Carybdea cf. marsupialis auct. non (Linnaeus, 1758). The sequence goes on from JAAAKL020001874.1 coordinate 1,036, forward strand.
TTGCAGCAAGGTTAATGCATTACATGCATGGCATATGAACAGAGTAATCTCATCCTGATGTTACCGTAAACCGAACATATATTTTTCTTCTTATCATATTCTGATGCGGTGAATGTCGAGACAGAAAACGGGAGAAAATCATAATAACAGTCTAACAGTAAAGTAAGAACCAATATGAAAGTATGCGGAAATAAAAAACAAACTTGCGCAAGCCTACCTCTCTTTACTTTATAAAAAACTTTTCAGACAATCTTATCAATTGAAGATTTACAGCATGTCGTTTAAAAACTTTAAAATAATGGGTCTTAACTTTTGAGGGCTTCTGATCCATTACAGAACTTTGCATAAGCTATGAGCCCATGAGTAGTAAGGAGTCTAGAATCAAATTTTCCATCCGATTACCTATAATTTAGTTTACTATTCTAAGAAAAGAGCAGAGAATCGCATTAACAAAACGTCCTTTTCCTGTTCCATTCTGACGCTTTTGCACTCCGAGGAGTATCAGACGCAAAAAAGGCAAGTTCAAAACTTGTTCCACTATTTCTTGTAATTTCGATTTTCTATAACATAAACAAACCTTTTGAATAAACAGGTATAGATAAAGTGATAAAAATAGCGAATGTAAAATTGTTATCGAGAAGACGGCATTGGATATTATGGGTTGGTTGGTAGAATAAACTGCGCGGATTCCTTGGTCAAGGGTTTGACATATTCCCTACTTCTATAAGATCCTTGCAAAATTGATATAAAGGTATGCAGAATTGGAAAACAAACTTTTGTGCCTCTTTTTGTTAAAAAAATTGTTAGTTAAAAGATACTCGTATTAGTGAACTTTTTAAGAGGTTATGGATCCATTTAAAAACTTGTCTGAATAAATAATTGGTGAATTCTTACCATATTTTATATCCTACCATCTAGTTATTACAAGCAAACATACAAAACGAAACTAGAGCATTTTTAAAACTTGCCACAAATCAAATATAGATAAAACGATTGAAATATCTTATACATATGGAAAAAACAATAACATCTACGTATTAAAATACAGTCAAAATGTCTGAGCTTGATTCACCACCTGAAGCCATTAGGAAGATTGTTGTACCTCTTGATAAGAACAGATGGCGTGACAGATAAAACAAACACATTTTTTGCAAAATATGTAGCTCAAAGTAAACATCATCTTCCTTGGTTATATCATGTTCATATGGTATGGTATACGATCTTTGAGAAATCTTACAAGGAAACCACTCCATTGCATCCTTTCACATAGTTATTATTGGTTTGCTCCTCCTTTACTTGTTTACTTTGTTTCTGTGTGGTTAATTGCTGTTGTTGCCGCTTTGTTTTTTGCACAAATATAAACTCATAAACCTCAACTAGGTGACAAAGTGGCCGTTGCCATATTTTTCTTATTTCTATTTCTCGTCTCGTCTTTAAATGTTTAATATATTTCCTTCATTTATGTATATCATCTTAATTATCCATCGACTCATCAATTTATCAATATATTTACTACTATTTACTTTGAATAATGCTAGAGAAATAGAAAAGTATGTCATGTCGGGAAAACATTTTTCCAACTTTATTTCATTTTCCAACTAGCATATCTTCACTTTGATATACACTTTGCGGTTCACGTTGCAATCTTTGTCACCTACTTTGAGTTTTGAATTTGATATTTCCAAATAGATTTTCAGACGCGCCAAAGTAAGACGGAACTTCTGATAATTTCCTTCCTTCCCTCCTAGCATCGGTTATTTTGTTTGATATTGCTGCTAAAGAAATTTGTGAACAACGTATGAAATTTACGCCTCTAGTTAGGAAATATCAATATATATTGTAAACTGTACGAGGCACGGCCTGATTCCCGGTAGTGACATTTTTACATTTCTCTAGTTTCTCTTCAAACTTGATATTTTCAAATCCTCTCTTCTCTATAACACTTTCTAACTCTCAATGGTGTGTGGACAGCATGATGGCTTGAATGGCAATCCTTCCATGGTCAAGTTACATGGCACGGAGAGGCAAATCTCCAAACTTGGATAGAGCTGGATGCAATGCCCACCGGTGGAGTTTCAGTAGCTAATGTGGCGACCAGAGAAGGGTGAACTATGTTATCACCGGCCACCATAACTCAGATGGTAGAGCAGCACGATGCGAATGGGTGGGTACCACGTTCGATTCCCAGTGGTGACATTTTCACTTTTCTATAGTATCTCTTCAAACTTAGTATAGTAATTCTCATTTGTGATCTGTCTGCGATAGGTAACCTATTGTGTTCGACCAGAGACATATGGAGTTACGTCCCTGATGAAGACCTTTTATGTGTCCCACATTGTTTCTAATTATCAAAGGATTCATCGAAACACCTGCTAATCGCTGATAATGGCCTTTCTTAGCAACTAGCAGTCTTGAACTAAATGTACTATTGTTAGATATTTATCATGTCTTGAGTCGTAGTCTTTTGGGGAGCTACGTTTCAAGAGATACTTCTTCCATCTTCAGACTGCGGGAGTCTGAACTGTCTCGCTGATTTATGTTGTTCGATTGCGGAATCCCGATGAAGTAGGGATCGAACTTGTTGGATAAGTGGCGCCATGCTGATTTTGCGTTTTTCCCAATAGTGCTGGTAGCTATATGTGTGGTAGGATAAAGTGCTATACCAGTAAGCTGTTTCTGTGCCATGGTGTTCTTTAAAAGCTCTTTATCAATTTTTGTTTAGCGATAGGAGCAACTGCTATCGGAAGTTTGTAAAGCATCTTAAGAGCAATGTAGACATTGTAAAAGGTATCATCAAGCTTCTTGTGCTCATCGATTGGGAAAAGATAAAGAATTTCCTCAAAATTATGTCACTTGTATAGATCACACATGGATCCTTCAATTGTTTAATCTATCCAAAAAATGTTTATTCTTCTGTATCACAAAGGTACCACAAAGCAGAACCACGTAACCTACCCTAATCAGATCGGAACAAATACTTACAGAGAAAACTGGATATGCAAAAACGATAGCTTGTAGCATTGTAGCGATCTGCTAATCTGAATCCTACTATAGCAACGATCAGGTAGAAGCAGCTTTAACATTATGTAGAGAAGCTATCTAAATATTCAATGCTTCAGTAACATCTTAGATTTATAGAATTTCAAAGGCATGTAATACGCATCTCTTTGGGGTCATCGACAAGGACTTTCAGATTTAATAACCCACCATAGCACCTTCAGCCCTTACAGAGCCCATCCTGCGCAGAAATTTATTTTGTAGCTCACCCTCCCGAAGGTACTGAGGGTAGGTATGAATGTTGCAGACCTTTACATATCTGGAAAAGACTAGAGAGTGAAGTTTTCTCTTCATTTTACAGGCATCGTTTGTAATTAACGATGGATAGAGATGTGTCGTGTTGTGATAACAGTGTTTTATCAGACTTCTTTGACATATGGAAAGATACAAACCAGGGGGGATTAAAACAGATGCATTTGATTATAACTGTTGGGTAGTCAAATAGCAGAATTGATCGTAGTATTACGAAACTAAACCTTTATGCAGCGAAATCTTAGGAAACATAACGTCCACAGAATTTGTATCTATTGCTTTTTGGATAGGGTAGAACAAACTCTTTGCCTTCCATCATACGGGGGGAAATTAGCCAACATTGCCATAAGAATAGGCTCAGATGGAAGATGACAGTTCAATTTTTCTGGAGGAGAACCCTAAGAGCCCTAGGGTTGTCCACATTGTTCGCCTCACCACTTTCTAACAGCGATACACAACCTTGTAAGGAGCTAAGCATATTTTTGCTTCGCTTTAGGATTAGGTTGGACTGGAAACCAAAAATGTAAAACCAAACATTCGGCGAAGAAAAGTCTCAAAAATCGAAATCCTGAAGAAGGAGAATTTCAAGCTAGGATAAATTAAAATATTTGGCTTTTGAATATTGCGCTCAAAATATGAAAGACTAATGTGTTGCACACAATCCCTATCATGTGCACTTGGCCAATGAGTTACCATTTTTGTTGATGTTGTTGTTCTGTAGCTGGAGCTAGTAAGTAAAGTATTAAGAATCATGTGACACCCAGTGACCAATAAGATTGGCCTTTGCTGAATACACTACTTTCTGTTTATAATTTGACAAATGAGGAACTTGCGCAATTTTTAACAAGGACTAGAACTCGAAGGATTTGGAAGGTTGGGATATTTTATACTCAAGGATAATGAACCATGCGTCAAGGGATCAAGTACTTCTACAGTTTTCCAATCGAGAGACCACCCTGCTGCAAATAGTTTTAGGTCAACAATCTACAATTCAATGCAAATTACTCAAATGTCGTTCATTGTAAACTTGCAATTACAAAGAACTGTTGAGCAATTACTTTCTAATAGTACTTGTAATTGGTGATTATGGTTTCACCCGCAAATGAAGGGCGGTGCATCATATTGTCGTAGGTGTGGTCGAAACGTATTTCAAACATTATCAAAGAATCAACAACCTTATTGGTATATTGAAGATGAAGAGTAACGCGGGAGATATTGTTACTAATTTGAAGCACAATCGTGATAAGATGGGACTTCCCTCTGGTGGAAAATTCTTCATACAAAGCCATTTACGCAGCAATCACCTAGGAAATGTTGGCCAACATAAACCGTGTTTACACCATCATTTTTTAATCCTACCAGGAATCGTGCTGGGTTTGCAACCTGTTTCCACTCCAGAGGAAAAGCATAAACAAAAGTGCAACAGGAACTGTTATCCTCGTTTCTACTCTTGTCCTTTTGACGACGGCTACGGCTAGTCGTTGTAGACACCGTTTAGGTTGATATAGAGAGACCTCTTTGCTTTATAGCTTTATTCAACATTGTCAACTTTTAAGAATTGAGAAACATGTGTTACGTCATGCTGTAGTGAGTTTCTAAGAGCTCTTTTGATTAGCTATTGTACGATTGTTATTCAGAGAGAAATATGCGAAGTAACGTCTGAGATCCTGCCTGTTAAGGTAAACAGTGCGTACTGAAGGAAGGTTCGAAATTTGCCTTTTGAGCGCTTAGACTAGCGATTTTTAGCCATGCCCGGCCTTGCAAGGTCCCTGGACAAGATTTGTAAACGAGCAAAGTCGGACATTTGCACTACTAATTGGAGCCATGTCACGGCTTGGCAGAGTTCTTGGCAAGGGTAAAAAGGTGACGTCTGATTACAAAGTCATGTCAAGAAACTGTAATTGATGATTTTATATGCTGTGCAGAAAAACTAGGATTAAATTATAAGAATAATATGTACTGATGACTAGGACAGACCCTGCGATAAGAGTATTCAAAATTTGGCATCAAAGAAAGTTAATATTCCCTCACTATAATTTTATTACTCAGTACATTTGACTATATTGTTTCTCGAAGAGTAGCTAGTAGGTTGTATTTCTCTCACTTGAACGTCGCGGATTGTAAGTGTAATTATATTTAGAAAATTGGCTTTCTAGGCCAGGAATATTCTAAGGCGTTTGACACATCACGCTGATCAGGTATAATTTTAGTTTTTTGTGAACATCGTTTCCATGTTGGTGCGCAAGTGATTCTTTACCATCGTGTCCATGCCCTAATTTATACGCCTTACTAAGGCGAATCACAATAGAGACCAATACCGTAGTCAAGGATATGGCAAAAAGAAAGCGCCACTTGGGCCTTTCCAACTTATAGCCACTAATAGCACGCCATACCTACTGGAAAGTTTTTGGACGTGGAAATGCCATTGTCCAACAAGGGAACAAAATCCATTCAAAGTCAAACACTCTTGGCCGTGCCAAACCTTACATCTTGTCAGCTTTATCTCAGTAAATACCGTTAACAACGTCTTCCTTTTAATGATATCGACTAATTAAATCTTGTTTTATCTGTTCTAACAGCAATGAGATATCAAAATGTGCAACTAACCTAATCAAAGGAAAGAGACCAAACTTTGAGATTCTCTACAATCTGATTAACATACAGGTTTGAAAGTTAGATACAATTAGTAGTATTTTATCATCATTATCATTTGCCACGACTGTTACTTAAGAAAGAATAAAACATTTGTCGAATGGTTGAGGAGAGATTGGGAATTATACTAGCAGGATCTGTGTCAAATTTACATAATTGTCTATCATGATGATGACGATGATGCAGAAGAAGATGATGGTAATGATGATGATAATGATAGATGACGAAGATAATGATAAATGATGAAGATAATGATAGATGATGATGATAATGATAGATGATGATGATGGTAGTGATGATGAAGTTGGTAATGATAATAGTGGCAGTGATGATGACAGTTAAGTCGGTGATGGTAATAATTATTGTATGATTATGATGATGATGATGACAACGAAGAAGAAAATGATGGATATGACGATGCTTTCAAGATGGTGATGACGGCAGTGAAGGTGGCGGTGACGATGAAGGTGTTGATAATGATGATGATGATAATGATAGATGATGATGATGATGATGATGATAGATGATGATGATGATGATGACGATGATGATGATGATGATGATGATGATAATGATGATGATGATAGATGATGATGATGATAGATGATGATGATAGATGATGATGATGATAGATGATGATGATAGATGATGATGATAGATGATGATGATGATGATAGATGATGATATTATTAATGATTATAATAATGATGCTGATGACCATGTTGATAATGGTGGTGATAATGAGGATGATGATCTGATGATGATCTGATGATGATCTGATGACGATCTGATGATGATTACACAACTGATAAGCTTGACAATAGTTTAAGGATGGCATTTTAGAACCAAACATTATCGTTTCAAACCTCTAGTTATAATAAATGGAATACAATTCCTTGTTTGTAGGGATCTTACCTTGACAAAGTCATCTTGTGATGCACTGGGCATGCTTGTTGGTCTTTCAACATGGTCCCCTGCCTTGAAAATCAAGTATTGAAGAAAAGTGATAATTCAAGCAAGGAAAAAACCAGACAACTAGTGGATTTCCATGTTTGTAACACTTTATTCAATGTTTGGGTAAAACAATAAAAATTTTAGTCCAGGACTTGAATCATAAAGTTTAGCATTTGAGCAAGATCTATGGTGACAAGATGTATGATCTATTTGGTAACATCATTGAACTACCAGGAGCAACAAAACATTCAACAGGTAGCAAAAAATTATCATTAAAGATGGTTTTGGTCAAGTGTTTAGGAATTCAATACTGTACATCTATCAGTGTCTCTACTAAGCTTAGTCAATAATAAGACCTAAAAAGAAAGAATATGGACTGTGTTTCCTTTCCTACATGATGATTTTCCACTCATGTATCATGTATATTCTTATTTTAAAATTGAAACAGTTCATACCAAATTAGTAGATTATGGTGAAGACATTTATATTGTTCATGAAAGCAATCTACCAATTCTGGTCTCCATAATTGTGAGATACCACAATTTACTGTAAAATTCAGTTCCCTTCCATTACAACAGACAAAGGTCCTAAAGGGCCTTAACTTTCAAGGATTTTCTGGCCTTCCCCTACCAAACAAAACCAATAAAAAATTGTGGCTGTTATGACACATTTCACCAGATACACAGATGCCTTCTAAGTGCTCATGAAACTTGTTTTTCCTTAAGATCAATTGGGCCAATGGGGAAAGAGAAATTTAATCACATAAGAATGTTTTAGTCAACAATCAAAGTGAGCATTCATATGAAACTACAGGAGGATAAGTCTACAAATAAATCAGAAAGGATCTTGAAATGTTGTAAATGAAGTACCTTGGACCTGAAACATGGAACAGTTTACCAACTGAGCTAAAGTCCATGAATAAAGAAAATTCATTTAAACATAAACTAAAAGAAAGTGTTTTCAAAAATATCAGGAAGGAAGAAGATAGCATTTAAGTGTTCTATTAGGTTGTTTGTAGTCAAGGGCTGATATAAGAGTGGTACGGGGTGGGTGTTTTTTGATACCCTTGTGATTAATTTACACACCTATAAGGGGATCATTATGGAAATAAGGCTAATGAGCCTTAAAATGTTGTCACTGCCATTTTAAATTGGAGGTGTTTTTTATTTATTAGAAGTAGGTTTTATCTCTTCACATATTATTGTAACTGTTTTTAGCTTCAGTAAATTTTGAACAAAATACCAAAATTGTGGTCACAGAGTCACTGCAAACAAAAGTTGTGTGTACAGAGTATTTTCCAAAGCAGTCATGCTACTTAGCAGCTACCGGTACCTATCTTATGCTTGAGCCAACACTAGCTGTGTCTATCAATACATATAATTATATCTCTAGTCTGAAAACACAGGTGGCATAGGTCATCAGTTTTAAGGTAACTATAGCAACATACCTTTCCATCTTATCACTTCAGTTCTTTTCACAGAACTGTAAAATGCGTATTGATGGAGACCATGAATCAAGGTATCATGCAGGAAATGGAATTTTTTTAACATCGAGTGGATATTGTAATCTCTGGTTTTTAAGTTGTATATCTGAGGCTTTGCACAGTAGATCAGATTTACAGGACAGACAAACTTCCTACAGTATACCATACAGGACTAAGAGTAAAAAAGGTGCTGATGACATGGAGAGGAAGCGGAAAATGGCATCAAGTGAGTTATGATATTAAAACATTTGCAATCAACTTAATAATCACACAATAACAATAGATGACTCCATGGTATACAGATATCAATAAGGAGCTAAGCAATCATGACAGCTAATCAATCAATACATCAGTAAATAATTGAATAAAATATTTGATGAATTGATCTATAAAAGGCTATCTTAACAAATCAGTCAATGCATACATTCAATGATTGATTACATACCAGTCCAGCAATCCTTTTACAAACCATTGTTCTTGGATCACTAGGAGATTTTGCAATTATCACATCGCCTCTGAAAAGAAAACAGTGCACCAATACTGTCAGGTGTATAGTAGCTATATATCTATCCTCATTCTAGACAATACATGAGTAAATCAACACACATTATTTTCAAGTATAGATAAGTATTTGAATCTATTATAGATGGCACAAAACTCCTTAGAAGATAGTTGGTATTTTTGCTACTTTTTCTTTCATTTACTCTTATCTGCCCATTCCAATCTGGTCACTATACCTTCTTTATACATTTTATTACTTCAGAAAAAAATCAAGAAACATACAAGTAAACTATATCTGAAACAAAAGAGTAATTGCACCTATTTTGTTTTGATGAAATATCCAAGCACATCTCCTCTCAGAATCATTTGTGGAAGGATGTAAGTAACTTAACAGAATACAAACTCTACACAAGCTATTCACTTCACTCTCAAGTGGCTTTCACTTCATTTGATTAAAACTAATTAGTGAATGTCAGCCCCCTGAAAAAACTAATTGTTTTTGGATTGTATACAACAGTTAAGCAGTAGTAGTCATTGTACTCGAATATGTTGGTATAGATCAATGCGCTAGTCAGATCCTGTTTATCAAGTATGGAAATAGTTTGTTGTCTTAAATACTAGTTTTGTTTTGGTATACTCATGTAGAGAAAAGTTGTTACTTGTGGATCACTTTTATTAACATCTAAACTGGTCAAGATCATAATGGTCTAACTGATACTTGTTCATTCTATTTGAAATCCTGTATACCATATTGTGTGACATTTTTACACCACCTTTTCTGTCTGAGCCCATGCGACTAAAGAGTACATTGGGAGAAATGCTGCATACCTTTTCAGCTTCCTCCATCTTGTGCTTATGTGTTCTGTTACAACTACATCGCCATTTGATGAATTGTTTAATGTTGGCAACATAGATGGACCAATACACTGATAAATGAAAAAATAAAATATATACTCTGATGAAAATATAATGCACCAGGCTTAAGAGGGGGCATCTTCTGATTGTCATCACTTGTCATGGGCATAACTGCAATGACATCAAAATGCTTACCACCAAAATGCAAAAACTTTAGATAGCAATAATACGGCATGCAGAAAATACGCACATGATACCTAGTATCTGAAGTTTGCCCTCAAGGCTTGGCTATGATCTTACTATATTCATTAAATGACGTACGTCTGAAATGTAGGCCCACGACTGTTTAATATTTGGTGTCAATACACTTTAAAGCTGCACATATATCGTTGAAGCCGCTGCAAAAGGAATCAATAATCAGATAAACTATCTGCACCTTTCATTATCATTTACACAGTTATAACTTTGATGTCAGTACTAACCAGTGTGAACTCAGCAACGTAATCGGAGAAACAATGAACGAAACAACCAATGTTAATGATCACTGCACTCCTGTGAACAAGTTTCTGCACCAAAAGCATCGCCATATCTTTGAATGCTCACTTAATATAGTATACACACGCAAAACCATAGCCATTAAGCTTTTTTCTACACCAATTATATCGCCTTCCAGCGTCCTCCATATTGGAAGATGACCATTTGTTGATGACATTTCAAAAGAGAGGCTCAGATGAGAAACGAGGTTGTGAATGCACGTGGGTCTCATTTTCACGCAGATGCAAACATTGGGCATGTTTTAATTTCGGAAAAATTCCGATCATCGAATGTCGAATAACACTGATGACAAATCTGACTTGTGCAGACTTAACGTAGATTAAAATACTTTTTTAAAGTTATAAAGCCACCTACGATAGATGTTGATCATGTAGAGTACGAGTTACTGGTACACGAATTGCAAAACAAGACTTATCTGTTTCTAACCTGTTGTCATCAACGTTGTAGCATGAAGCTCTATAGACTTTGAATAGAGGTAGAGGGACTCTTTCGATGAAGTGATGATGGCATCTGCTTCACCCAATAGTATCCTGAGGAGCTTGAAAGTGTGGAACACGTCATTGAAATCGAGTGTAAATTTGGGGATATTTCGAACCAGAACTATTCCCCCTCGTCGCATTTTCGTTTGTACATTTTGCACATGTCAGTCTGGAGGTAATGCGATTTTACGCCCTACACGGGAAACTACAGCTCACATCGAACCTCGAGTGCGATCGATAATAAACGCTGACTTGCCTCCTCGATTTTCCTTAAGTGCAAGAAGTTTGCATCTATGCCATAAGCGTGGCATCAGAACTGTAGTTCCTAAGACGTTTGCACCAAGTACGAAGTCAATAGAGAACGTCTTAGCCGGGCATAATTGTGAATATATGCATGGGCATACAAGCTTTGTAACCAAATGCTTTGCATGTCATGGAAAAGAGGGGTCAAAAGAGAGCAATAAGCTGACTTTATTTGTTAATGAGGTAACCGGGAGTTATGTGTGCAAAGATTGTGGAGTCACTGGTACTTGGAATGAACTGAGGGTAACCCAGTTTACTCAGCTTTCATAAAACTTTATGTGTTTTCAGTAGCTAGAACGGTTTTCACGTAACTTAACTTTAAATGTTTCAAATCTGCTATTGGAGCTAGTATCACTTTGAATTTCAGGGTATGGCATTTGAACAGTAGACTGGTGGAAGTGCATACGAGCCGTCTTTTAAAACTTCATTCGTGAATGTCATGACTAACCGAAACACGAAGAATTACTTGAACTGTGGAGCGCCAGTTTTTACCAAAGTGCAGGAAGTATCAACTTCATGTTGACAGATTGCCTTTAAATAGATGCACTCAAGAGGTCACATACCTATTGCACTTGCGATAGTGATGATCTGTTATGTAGTACCTTCAGAAATATGCTTTCAAACTAAAGGAGATGAGTATAAGCCATATCACTTTGAGGACACGGAAGGAATCAAATCCATACGGAAGATACTATTGAGATACATCATCTCAGATGAATCCTCTTTGACAAGATCCCATAGGACAGAATCCCCTAAGACCCCCCTCCCCCATGTTTAACAACATTGACAGATATTAATCTAACTTTTTTCAGACCTGAAGACACATAGATAGTTGAGAATCCCCCTGAATTACAACAGTATTCATGCCCCATCTAAGTGACTGAGGTATTTTCTAGTGCATCCATAGGAATTGGCAATGGAGCAATTGATCGCCAGTGTTGGTTGTTGTTCTAGGAATTTGTATGCAGCTACACATTGAAATGCACATGCTGAAGACATAACACTTTTTTGCTGGAAAAACCCTTTCTTAACTTTGTTTCATATAGGTGATGATTGTTGAATTGATAGTGGACTGAATTTTATGGGGTTTTGGGTGGAGTTTGTGCATATTTTTTGAAATATATATTTTGCATATATCTATCACAAATTCCACTATGCATATCCGGTAATGATAAATTTTCAGTAAGTTTATATGTAATACAAATCCTATCTGACACAGTTTGTTCAATTTTGTTGATCAGGTGCCCGAGGGGACTTTTCCCAAAGGGACTGCATCTACACATCATTGTACACAGGCCCTTTTTCCATTCACCATTGGTAGCTCACTTTTGCACCGTTATGCAAGTCCCGCATTCCATTTTTTCCACTCTTGTACAACCTTCTCTTCTAGTCTAACAGTCCCTTCTTGGCTAGCAGTCTTCTACCAATGCTTCATTTAATGCAGTATTTTGTCTCTTTGTTTCTCTTCACCTGCCTCTTGCTTTGCAACTCAGAAATATATAGTGCCGAAAAGCTGTCAGGTTACACGTTATTTAGGAAGAGAAGAAAATATATGTGTATTTCGTGTTATTGCTTGTTGCAAATGTTCCCTTGTTATTGATGGTAAACATCAAAACCAAAGTTCATTTAAGAGTTTCCTATTAAAGATTACCAGAAGAGACAGCAAAATATTGCCATTGTCTTGATTAATTACTTGATTGATTGATCTGTTGATTAATTGATTAACTGAAGTTAATGAAAATAATGTCAAACTGTTAATACTCCATTTTTAAGGACAACTTAGGTCACCGTCACAGAACAAAAATGAGTGGTGTTACTACCCATGGCACTGCAATAGAAGAAGCTGAATATCCATATGAACTGGATGCAAACAGCCAACTCATTATTGATCTTTCAGATGGTCAGAGGCAGCTCATTTGCAAGAACTTTGGAATTGAGGTATATATGATATATTAATATATAGCTGTTTGGATTTGTTTACATGTTTTTAAAATTTTGGGGCATTTTCATCAACAGTTGTTGCTTCAGTATAGTGTACACCATGTTTTCCAATCAGGTTCTCATTGCACTGAAAATGCATTTGTAAATGCCATTTTTTCTTCAATAACATAATGTTATGATGGTATTGATGCATAAAATGTTAGCAGTGTGCACTCTTGACTTTTACAGAAAATTTCCAAAACAACCCTGGAAAAGTACTTGGTAACAGTTGGAAAACACAAGGTAGGTTTTGTTTCTTTCAGTATAAGTACCTATTGGCCACTTATCCTCTATTTACTCTTTTTACATGAACATGATTCTATAGGTATGGAGTAAGGATGATATAACTTTCACGTAGGAACTGTGCTATCTTGTTCATATCACTGTATTCAGGTGCTGGTATAAATATTATTGGTATCTATTAGTTCTTATTCTTTGGTTCACTCTAAAATTTGTTTTTCCAAATGTACCATTAAGTGGAATGTTAATTTTATACGAGGATATTAATAGGTGTAATGGTTTTATCATGTAACCCATTTTAGGTTGGCATTGTGTAAAATGGTAAAGTTCCGGTCATCTGCTAACAACTTGCATATAGACAATTGGGGTTAAATTTTCTGTGAAAGGAACATTCTCCAGTTACTATACATGGCACCATTACAATACAAAAAGGTGCCATATCCTGTGGCATTTCAGTGAAAGTACTTAGATTAAGGATAATTTACTGATGTTAGGTACAAAAATATTGGTAATAAACACCCTACCTCCTAGGAGATTTTTAAAAGGTGATTACTGCCATTTTTAATCTCACCCCTCTATCTGAATTTTACAAAAGTAAATATTATGTTGTCAAGGTAGAGAACCATTCCCACCATAAAAAGGAAGGCATTAGAGCCATTTACTACCACAAACACATTAATACATGAAGAGTTCAGTGGATGTAAAGAGGAACATATTGTTTTTATTGCATACCTGATATTTTGTGGCTGCAGATTTGTCTTTGGAGCATATTCAAGCTATTGTATTCCACAGAGTTGGTAGGTTGCTCAATGTCGGATATTTTATTAACAGATCATCAATTATTCTATTTACAGTTTGTGTTCCTTGCTTCCATAAAAGTTGCCTAAATGCCTACTTTCCTGCCTTGTATATATTTCGTCTTGTTTATACAGAAATTCCTAGAAGGTAATAGAATATTCTAGAGTGTTCTGGAAGGTTCTAGAAACCTACAGAACTTAGTAGAACATTCTAGAATGTTCAGGACAGTTATAAAATGTTCTGGAAGATTGCAGAATGCTCTGGAATGTTAAAGAATGTTCTAGAAGAGTCTAGATTGAATAGTTTTGTTGCCTAGAAACATCAAATTAAGGCAGTCCCATGACACCAGCTTTGATATTTTTCCAAAACAATCAAGCCATACTTCAAGTATTGCAGATAGCTAAGTATTAATGCAGATCCTGGAGGTAAGGGGCTGCTATGCCCGAAAAGCAGCAGTTATGCAAGGTGGATTAGGGGGTTGGGGAAGAATATAGTTATGGTAGAAGTGCACTTGAAAGCCCCTGTTAATCAACTTTTATTAATAGCACTTTTTCTCAAAAGCAGTATTTGAATCTGATCAGAAGGCTAAAGCCGATAAATGAAAGAAATTTTATGGATGATGTTGAATATTGACCAATGTAAGGAGCATCCAGGTGATGAATTAACAGAGCTACCTGTTCTTTTGGTTAAGTTCCGCAGTTCAAGAAGGTCATGATCGAATACCGGAAGTGGTATTGGTGACTAAAGGAAGGGCATCTGATTTTAAAGTGCTCTATGCTGCAGAAGAAGTTCCATGTTCGTGTTTGTAGTGTCTGGACAACTAGATACCAGACCCCTTTTGGTTTTAGTGTTATTTAAATAAAATACCACAGGTACACAGGGATTGGTCAGAGAAAGGAGACAAGAAGATGAGGAGAAAGATCAGAATTGACTTGTATGTTTTTATCTAAGTAAGCAGAGATCCTTGTATTTAGGATCTATTGCAAAATAATAGAGGGAAAAGCAGTCTACAGTATCCTTAATTGCCTTTGTACTTTCCAGCATATTCAACAGTGGTGAATAGTAAAAACCTGTAATTGTGGTAGAGAAGACTTAAAATGGAGGGGGAGGGAAAAAAGACAATTTCAGGTAATGAATATTGTGCTCAACTGGTTTCTTACACCATCATCCACACACTGAAGGAAAGGAAAGGTATTTTTATACAAATTTGATTTGGTACATTTGTTAATGAAGTCATGAAGTCTAAGAAAGTGATTTTATTTTTCTAGTTTACTACAGACAATGCTGACCTCACAGATCAAAACAGTCTTATTTTGCCAGTCTTTGATATTGCCAGGAAGTCTTTGATTGGAGCCAAATTCCTGAGCAGTAACAAAAACTGTTCCTCAGAGATAAAACCAAGGTATTTTGTTTACATTTTATGCTTCATAACAGTTAATAGTGTACTCTTTGCAAATAGTAACATGGAGTAGCAATAATCATCATCATACTTGATTAATGCCACATTTCTTCTATCAGCTGATGGGTTTCTGGCAGCCTTTCCTTTCTCCACTTATTTCGTGTCTTCTTCAAACAGCCCAGACAGATTACACGCCCTCAGGGTGGCATCTTTTCAAGCATCTTCAGCCTTCCTCTTTGCCTTTTCTTCCCCTTTCTCTTCCCATTTCAAAGTCCAGAACTTTTTTGTGGCCTCATTCACATCTATTCTCAAGCATTGTTCAGAAAATCTTTCTTGTTTCTGTCCTGTGTAGTGTTAACTTACTTTCAATGCATTACTATCACTTTGGTTTCCCAGCTGTGTTTTGTTTTTGGTTAGTTAATCGTTGTGTCACCTTCTATTTTATGGATTGTAGCTATCTGAAATTTATGAAGAATTCTCCATATATAGAAACAATTCATATCAAGGAAGACTTAAAGCTCTAATAGTTTACTTTGTACTTTATTGATATTTAGTGGAGGCTGTCTTGGTCTTTTTGGTTGGCACACCATCAATTCATCAGAGAAAAAGGTAAAAATCTAACAAGCAGTGCTTATTTGACAATACAGATAAAGTTATTATCAGTAGATATGGTATTCATCTTCAATTTTATCTATAGCAAAGGATTGATAATTTGATAAATTATGTTTATTTTCAGCAATGTATCCATAAGCAAATTTAGTTAAGAAACACTTTCCATCTTTTAACTCTCCCTTTTCTTTGGTAGAATCATCACCATACTTTCCTTTTTTGCTTATAGTTCCCATTCATCTTTCTTCAATTTACTGAGTAGTTGCTGAAATAATTAGTCTGGTAGCAGGAGTCTATCCTCATTTTCATAACTGGCCAGTCCATTTCTTTCATGATTTAAAGAGATTATTGATACTACAAAACTTGAAAATATCTAGAAACAATGCATTCATAGTAAGCAACTGGGATATGACAAGAAAAAAGTTTGTCAGTTGCTTACTATGAGTGCATTGTTTCCAGCTCATTTTTATACTCTATAAGGGGGAGGGCATTGCCCAATGCCCCCCAGTATACACCATTCTTTACTTTCACCTCAATACTATCTAACACCTCTGAGGATATTAGGATAATAATTAAATTGTCTCTATATCACCATGGATGAGGATAGGGTATGTGGGCAAAGAATATTTACTCTCAAGGTCCTTGTGTATCTCCCACCATTATATAAATTAAGATGCAGGGCTCAATTATACTAAGATCATGGGCCACCACCCTTTTCAAATAGGTGTTTAATCAGTATAACAGACTAGCTGACTATGTTGTTATAATATTTCATTCCAGATTGTCTTAACGGCCAGTGAACTAGATGCCTTGGCAGTTTATGAAGCCACAAAAATACCTTCAATGGCAATACCAACTGGAACAACAACCCTGCCACCAGAAGTAAATATATTTGTGTTACTTGTTTCATACAGGATATAATTTTTTGTTTGATCATTTGTTTCTAGTCTGAATAATTTGATAATTTCACATGATTGCCCTGGAACTACAAGCTAAAATATTTGTGATTGAAGTATATTTCAAGATCTCGTAATCTACATTGCAAAACTCCAGCTATTAGTGAGAATGGAGATGAACTATTCAGAAGCTATGAAAGTTGTTATCATGAGTATTCAGCTTCAACGTGTAGTTATTTGGAAGCAAAATGTTTAAGAAGAGAGATACTAGAGAAAAGTGAGAATGTCACCACAAACTCAGAGGCCATGAGGTCATGTTGTGCCGCTCTGTCAAGTGAGCTATGGTGACCAGTAAAAATTAAGTTTACTTTTCTCTAGTCATGGGTGACTCTCAATGGGCTTTGGAAAGATTGATGGGCCAGATGACAGTCCTTCCACTGTCAAGGCACATGTAGCAGAGGCCAGTCCACAAATTTGCTTAGATTGGATATTGATGTCCACCGGTGGACGATTGGAAACCAATGTACTGACAATGGTAAAATGATAGGGGCCCAAACATCCATACTGCCCAGTGTTGATAGTATTTGCATGGCCAGTGATAATTGCTTGGACTTTGCCACCATTTTTTGTAGGTTCTCCCTCAGCTTGAACAGTTTGATCACATTGTGCTTTGGTTTGGTAATGATGTGAGATCAAGACAAGCTGTTACACAGTTTTCAAGAAAATTGGGAATGGAAAGGTGCTTCTTTATAAGGTATGGCTTTTTTTTTTCAAGGATTCATAATACTGAAACTGCCAGTTTATCTTCAATTGGTTAACTTTGGAATGTTCAGTTTTGATTGTTGTTTTTTTCTCAAAGATTAATTATTTTGTGATTCTGAAAGATAGAAAGAAACTGACATAACAATATATGTTGAATATTTCTTTATCACCATTTGTTTCAGGAATTTTGAAGGTGCTGCTCAGAACGTCAGTGGGCCATTAGAGGCATTACAACAAGTAAGAATGTCCTTTTGTCTAAAGTAACCATTTGCAGCTTTATTTTAAGGTATTCCATAAGGTATTTATATATCTTTTTCTTTTGCTGCCATGGTGTATAAATTCCTTGCCTCCAGGGTTCCTCGAAGGGCCACTGGTGATGTAAGAAATTCATCTGGTCTTAAAGTGCTCTATGCTACAATAACTAGTCCCTTGTTCATGGGCAAAAAAGCAAAACACCTTCTGGTAAAAGAAGACTTGAAATTTGAAAGAAAATAATCAGGTATTTCTTTCGTAATTCTGAATGCCATCTTTGATAATTAATTCTATAGAAACAGCTCTGTGCAATCACTGTGCTTAAACTCATGATAATTGATGTCATTATTTGGTACTCATTACTATTATTAGTTAAAATTCTGTACCATCTTGAATTTAATTTGATTTTCCTTCTGTTTTATAAATGCCATTACCAGGCTTTAGTCAAAAACAGTACAGTTTATCAGAAGAAAAGTCTGGAAGGATTCCCAGAACTGCTTCATTGACTGTACACTCTATACAAGCATCCCAAATTAATTTTACTTATCGTTAACTAAAAATCTGTCAGCATTATTGAAGCTGCAATAGGCTTTTTTCCTTCATTGACAGGATGTGGATTTGGAATCTGTTATCACAAAGGCTTTTCCAGTTAGTCATCCAGAGATCTTAACTTTTAACCAGGTACCCTGATAATAATTTTATGTGCGTATTGAGATTTACAAGTCAGATATTCAGCATCAGGTCTTTTCTGTATTCCACGACGAAGCAGAAATAAGGGTACTTTTCTGTAGGGAAAGGTGTGATTTAGGTAAACGGAGTATTTGTAAGGTGAGCTAATTGCATAAATAGGCCCTATATGTCAGGCTCCAGAGTAACTGTGTAGGGAGAGCCTAGGAACAGAATAATAATGAAAATTGCAGCCAGTGCATTAAATCGTTCTTCAATGGATACGTTATCAGAAATATTAGAAAGGAAATAATACCGGAATGAAATACCCTTATGTACAAAAATAATAAACACGAGAAAACAACTGAATTAAAATAGCCTCATTTGAAATACGACCTTTTCCCGGTGACACCAACACAGCGACCACCTCCTTGTCAGTAGTTATGACGTAAGATTCTGAAAAGAATGGAACGGAAGGCTTTAATCGCAAGCTTTGTTTCATCATGTGTTTGCTATGTCGTGGATATTATGCTTCATAACATACCAACATTTGTGACTCCAACCCCCTTCCTTTATCAGACTTGCAATCAATGAAAGCATGTGCAAATCACTTGGAAGTTTTATGCAACTGATACTGATTGGTGGGCGTCTTCCTGACCGAGATTTTCTCCTGAATTACGCAGATGTGAGTTGTTTAGGATGATACTACCTTCCATGGGTACTCTGCTGTACTTTAGATCTAGGAGATCTCTTTTGATCTTTCTATTGAAGTTGCTCTTTATTAAATTCTCGTTTTGCCACTGTTTCAGCTAAGAGATGATCTTTTCACTGAAATGATACACGCAGAAGAAGC
This sequence comes from Carybdea cf. marsupialis auct. non (Linnaeus, 1758), assembly GCA_010016065.2. Classification (NCBI taxonomy): domain Eukaryota; kingdom Metazoa; phylum Cnidaria; class Cubozoa; order Carybdeida; family Carybdeidae; genus Carybdea; species Carybdea cf. marsupialis auct. non (Linnaeus, 1758). Next base: position 20,582 of record JAAAKL020001874.1, read on the forward strand.
AGCGGGAACCAAGGTATGTGAAGTCCCATGGGGGCTCTTTTTTGTTAGCGTACGTGTATCAGAAACCCCAACCAATGCAAATTGTACAATGCTCCCGTGGCGCAGAACGTGCTATTATTACCACATGATGGTAGCCGCGTTATGACCAATGAAAGGCCACCAACCAACGCTGGACTGCAACACTGCCGTTGAAAGTCATAGGTCGATTTGTACCAGGGCGCCGATTGAAATGAACAAGAATGACGGAGAGCTCTGATAATCACTTGGGGCATGCCCGATTGATGATGATGGGTGCGAAAAATAAACGCAATACAATATCAAAACGTTTTCCATGTTTCGTAAGCGAACCAAAGTCAGTTGACCGTGAATGTACTCCACAATCGACAATTTTTTTAGTCATATGCCTGCAGTTACCGAATGTCTGTTGATAACAAGATCGGCTGAAAAAGTTTTACCTATGCCCGTGTGGAACAGTGTTTTACAATCCAGTTTCTCCCATTATGTTCTTCGTGAGAAGCGTTCATCCGTCACTTGAAGCAATTTACTCTGGCTGATCTCTGGCGATGATATTTTGCGAGATGGATTGGTTTGTTCTTAATGTGTTTTGGTTGGAAGACGATCGCATCACAATATGTGCATACCTTGAACGTGCAAGCACTGCCTTTTGATATCCCCTTTGCGAACACCCTCCAAATGACGTCGTATTACGTAGTATCCACGTGAATTATGGAAACTTATTTAACTCCTTTAATTTCTTTTTGCAGTGGACAAGATTCCCATTGATGAATTCCGTTCTCAAAGGACATAGACGAGGAGAACTGACGATATTCACTGGACCTACTGGAGCAGGGAAAACAACATTACTTTCAGAATTGTCCTTAGATTTAAGCAGTCAGGGGGTAAGGTAGACTCTCAAAAAGTTTAGAATTCAAGTATAGAATTCGTTCTTTCTCCCTCTCTTCCTGCCTCCTTTCCTCTCCTTCTTTAAATTTTGCCAGTGGTCACACGAATTTGTTGACCGTGTTTCGTTGACAGTTTAATCATTCCACACTTTACCTTTAATCTTTGTAGAAGTAATCCCCCCTTTTCTGTTTCGGATCTGATCGTTTTCATTGTAGTAACTCAAGCGTGATCATAACTTTCATCAGACGGTAATTTTTTCAAGGAGCTCGTGGTCGTAAACTTGGGCTTTTCAGTTCCAGGCTATTTCACTGCCACTAGTTCTTTACGGAAGCATCCCACTGTGGGGAAATCACAAGCCCTGACACACACCGGCACTTCAGTAACTCGTCAGGTATATACACTGTGCATCTGCAGTGTGAAGCTTCTCTTTAGGAATTCTTTTAAGCAATGTATTTATGTGCTGAGATCTTTAGTGCAGTAATGTTGGTTACGAAAACAGTCATTATGGGGTAGCACCTCGCCAACCCAAGCCAGCCAAAAATCAGTGGCGGAATCCCACCCATGGTTTTTCATGGAAATAGGAAAAGGTTTGTAACCCATACAAAATAACCAGAAGTCAAATTTATTCATAATAATATAATCTCCCCACTCTTGTTGACTGGTAAGAATTTGATTTTGTAGCCTCTTTATCATGCCTCCTGATAAGCAGAGAGTTTGATCAAGGATGTTGCCTTTATTTTCATAACACTCTTTTCCTCGCATGTATGTATTTACATCAATTCAAAATAATTAGAATTCAGTATGCACTGACACTGTCTTTTTAAAGGTTTTGTTTTATAAGAGGTTTTTATCAAAATTTCCTTAGGTGAGTACGTTGTGGGGAAGCTTTGAAATTCGGAATGTCAGGCTTCTACGAACAATCATTAATCAATTGTCAGGGTAAGGAAATGCAGTGGAGAGTTTTACAAGTAGCTTCCTTATGATAGCAATATCTGGCTATTGATGATGTATCACTAGGCAGCTAACAGTGGGCAGAGTTTCTTTGTTTATCATGATCGTGTTGACCCAATTTCCCAACTTGAGCTGATGAGCTTTGATTGCCGCACTACGTCGAATGGTTTTCCTGGTTAGGAGTCCTTCTTATCGCCCTGTGCCAACCAGTGGCAGGTTTCAAGTTTTAATTTTAATATGTTTATACTGTCACGTTCTTTATATGAAGGGTGCATTCGTAGTCGTTCTTATTTGTGGTCAACTGCGTATCCACACTCTGTCATACATAACAGAAATCGAGATATAGTTTTGACTCCCTGGCAGAACTTATAGTACCAGTGACTTCCCTTGTCTCCCGTTGTTGTTTACATCTGACTTTCAGTGGTACAGATTTGTTAGATTTAATTAAATTACTGCTTGTTTTGTTTTTTGTTTCAAATCACAAAGGACGATGGGCCAGGTCAGCAATGATGAATCCAATGATGATATAGTTAAATGAGAATGGTTGTTCACAAAGTACAACGAAAACAAAATTTTGAAAGCATCGACTTTTTGACGTATTGTTATTCACCAATGCTGTACTCTGATACGTAAGAAGTCAGCCCCCTCTCCGTAGGCTCTGTGCTAGTGGGAGTATCGCATTAGCATATTTGTGGATAAAAGAGTACGTTCCCGCGGTTCTTGATGTCCAATGAATTTACGTTGTCAATGCATCTAATGACACTCGCATATTTCAATCTAGTTTTGGTTCCTGTGTATGCTTCCAGGGCTTTTTGAATTAGGTTGTCACGTTTAACGCGATTTTATACCCTTACCTGTGGCAGTGTATCCTCGTTTTGATTTTTACAGCCTCGACATGGAATCAAATCTAGACCATTATGATAGATGGGCAACGAAGCTAGAGTCGCTGCCACTTTACTTCATGGATTTCTATGGCTCACAAAGTTTGCATGCAGTTTTGGAGGTACTAGCGTGGCAGTTCATGATAATTTAGATTTGATAATAAATTACACACTGTGGAATTCGATAATCCTTTATTGTTTTCGTGTTTTCGATGTAGCAAAGATCATCATCCGGAATTATCATAATTATGTTTGATTACATTTATATGCGATAAGAGAGAAGTTGCATAACTTTGGAAAATAACTTAATGAAATCCAGTTGAATAATTTTGGCAGGTGGGCATGGCTTGAAGTACTGATGATGTAGCATGGCAACAAAGAATGTTATGATTCGGATAACAAGCAAAGCTACAAAACATAACTACTACACAGAATGAAAACAAAGAATGGGGGAGAACAGACTTTTTAGTATTAAGATTGTTTTTTAAATGATTATTTAATAATGACTACATTAATGTATTTAATGGGATTAAAATACTTTTGGCAATTTCATTTATCAAAAAGCTTGTTAAAAACTTCCGCTCTTCAGGGTTTTTTAAAGCACTAAAGATAGAACTACGTCGGAAGTCATAACTCAAACAATTCCGATGGTTTGGTACAGCATAGATGGAGGCTTAATCGCCAACTGTCGGCCGTGTTTTAGAATTTGGCGTAGACAGGAGACGGTTATTATAGGACCTACGTCTATAAGTATTGTTAGTTTTCAGGATGATGCGTTGCAATTTGCAATGGTGCTAAACTGAGTATTGTCTTACAGATGGTAATCATAATTTTGAAATCTATGCTAAAGTTTAGTGTTTGGCAGTGTAGATCGTTTAGCAGAAGCCCTCTATGGCATATGCGAGATGCAATATGCAAATAAACATTGTCTTCAACTTATTCTTCGACTAATATTTTCAAGCACACTTGATGACTGGTGCTTAAGTACATATTTCTGTATGTGCAATACATATTTCTGTATGTACAATACATATTTCTGTATGTACAATACATATTTCTGTA
>JAAAKL020001875.1:0-28551 GCA_010016065.2 Carybdea cf. marsupialis auct. non (Linnaeus, 1758)
TTGACCAAAGTTCAACTTTTGATTTCGGAAAGCAACACAGAAAGAATTCCCTCGGTCAGACCAGAAAACACGTATCACGCATGCGTGAATTCTGTTCCGTAACAACTTTCCGCGAAATTCTTGAAGTGGAAATCCACCTTAAAGGCTTTCCTCACATCACATAGCCCCAGATTCAACACCTCTGTAGTTTTCGTCGCACAAATCTTAACAGATACTTGTTCTTCTCGCGGCTTTTGCTGACTAACGGCGTTGTAAGAGCTTGTCTTCACATATAAAAACGGCGAAAGTAACGCTGATCTTGAATTGACGTTTTCTTCCGTCTAACACTCAATTGCCGCTTTGTAATAGGACCGGTTATGTTTCGACTTTGAAAGACAAACGGGTTCGAATACCGCTGGTGACTCATTTTTATTTCCTTGGTATCTTTTCAAACTTATCATTTCATATGCTCTTTTCTCAGAAATATTTTGCAACTTTCAAGGCCCTTGGAACAGATGGACGGATGGCAGTCCTTCCATGGTCAGGTCACATAACGCAGAGAGCCCGATGCCAATATTCACCGTGGATCAGGGACGGGGGAAGCTAAAGCTGATTAATTGGGGGCAAGTAGGCTAGGTTCAAATTTTTTTTTCACGTTCCACTAAGTTCCCTTTGGTAATAGTGCAGAAAGGGTGTTTTCAATACGTATATTTTGCTGCGAATGTGACACAGTCTGTAGCAACCAATTTCAATTTTGATAAAGCTATAAAGTGGGCATGGAAAAGTTTAAGATTTGGCAAACCTTAGGGACACCATACCCCCTCCACCCTCTCTTCCCCCGTCCCTATGGATTATTAAACCTAGTGTACACCCGTGGATTACTTAGGGTTGGAAGTGTTATCAACGACTCGCCTAGCTCAGTTAGTACAGTTCAAGCCGCTAGTATGTGCGTCACGGGCTCGAATCCCGTTGGTGACATAAATTTCTATTTCTAGGGTACTTAAAAATGAATGAATGCATCCCTCCCCGAAATAAGGTGACAAGTATTTCACTCTCGAGATTAGAAATTAGGACAAAGAAAATGCATCAAGAGTTCAATAGCATGTAGGATAAGGAGGGCAATTTTGAAAATGAAAGCATTGTCACTGGAACTTCGTTCATTTCTTGACGTTCATAATACTTTACCCGTGTTTTCTATTCTGATAGTCCTTTTCAAAACGGTATTTAAGTGTGCCGCTACAGTTTCATAAAAATCATAACCGCGACATTTTTACACTCACTACGTCCACCCCCACCCCCCTGGATGGCGGACATATACGTTTCAAATTGTCTTCTTGCAGAAAGACCTTACTGAAACACCTAACATACCCTTTTAAGTCCGAAATATCCCTACAAGTGCGTTATTCCAGCTTCTACAACTTACACGAAATGAGGGAACTTAAAAGTGCTTTCTTAAGACAATTTCCTGGTTTCTGGTATCAATGATACGGTCGTTGCTTTTAGTTGGAGTGATTATTGAACGAAAATGTTCTTCCCGTGAGCGTTGGATCCACGTTTACTCGCTGTGATGTAAAGAGAAAATGGCCTTCTCGAAAGGAACTTAAGCGACTGCTTGAATAGTACATGGTTTCTGTAGAAGTACAACTAGACACAACTTAATGAGCGCACCGTCATTGTGCAACTTGATCATAATAAGCCCCATGGCGCTTATAAGGGTATATGCCGTAAAGGAAACAGGCTATCTGTCACAACAAGAAAATTAGTGGCGAATTGTGCAGGTTTTTATTAATTTAAAAGAGATCGTTGGTGGTACAGAACGCAAGAACAGACAGGCAACTGAAAAGAATTTTTTTCTTGTTATATTTGCCGAGTGCAACTCTGATAAGTCGGCACGAAAAAAGTTTTCAGTTGCATAATATGAGTGCGTTATTTCTGGCTATTCTTAATCTAAAAGACCGATTCTCAACCTTTTTGTCACTAACAACCCTATGGATGATAAACTTATTATTTCGTATCCCACGGAGTGTTCCAAGAAAAAGATGGACAAGGTTCTAAAAATGGGAGGTGGATGCTGATTCTACAGAACGCCAGAAAACACTTTGTGAATCGACAGGAAAACTTTGCACAACGTATTTCTTTCAGGCGCTCTATCCAGACAGTACTCATGCCTCTCTTACTGAGACTAATTACCGTGTATGTTTTCGTCACACAGACATATGCCCTACACGTGACTTTACGGAACATTAGAGCGTAACCCTTGGGGTACTACTATAACAGACTGAGAACATCCAATCTAAAGGGCATCCCTATAGACCCAACAACACATAAAAAACAGTAGTAATAATGCAGTGTTCACGAATCGAAATTGGTCACGTAGCTACGGAAAAAGGAACTATTTATATCCGTCCATTGGGTCCAAAAGAAAGCCATGAAACCATTTTCTTGCATTTAGAATTTTTTGTAAATTATTCACGATCTCTTTCTAGATCTTTTAATCTTTGGAATCACACACTAATACTTTTTTTTTAAGTATAAATATTAATACCTCTCCTCGAAGAGTTAATTGCCATGAGCGTCCACGGGGCGTTCCGTGGAAGGCACTAAGAATTAACAATGAAATATAACAAGCAATATAACAAGCAATCGTCATCTGGAAACTGAAGAAAATAAACCATCAACTTTTGTGTAAATGCTGGTCTCTTTGAGAAGCTTGCGAAACTTGGTGAGTCTCAAGTTCGGGGACAAAATAGAAGCCGACATGCCACCCTTCACTTTGGCTATTTTTCTTAAGTCAACATGAAAACTTATGGATAATTATGTATTAAAATTTAAATTATGAAAATTTACATAAATTATCATATTTTCATGTATATCTATTACATCTATTACCTAATCACGTTTTAGTTCTCTACGACGAAGATATGTTTTCTGTTTGAAGATTAGTCAGAGCAGCAAGTTAGGACTTAAAAGGTACGATGAATTAGATAGAAAAATAGACGTAATTAAAGACAAAAAAAGATTTCAAAGAAGATGGCGATTGATATTAGATTTAAAAGTGTCAAGATCATAAGTAAAAGGAAAGCAGTCTGAAGACAGAGACTTACAGAGCTTGGCAGTTCGAGGGAAGAAATTGTAGCATAGAAATTTCAGTTTGTTTTGGGAATAGAAACAGAAAAGTCATGCAGATGCTCAGCTTACCGAATGGACCTTGACCTGATGTGGGCAAGGGAAACCAACTCAACCAACTCAGAGGAACACTTACCAAAGTAGTACTTGTAGACAAGAAATAAAGATGCAAGATCTCTACTGTGAGACAGAAGTTGACGTGTGCAGGCCAGTTCAGGGTTAACGTCACAAGAAATTCGTTTTTTGAGCCGGTCACAAATGTTGAGAAAACTATTTGGTGCACCAGCCCGAAGATGACAACAATACTCCATGCAATGCCTGATCGTTACCTGAAATAATGAAAGCTATTTGATACGTAATCGATATTTAGAGCTGACGGTTCGAAAAATGCCTGAACAAAACAATTATTGTATACCAGCAAATGTGAATTGAGGAGAGTCAATTATTGGCAACCATTATCACGCATGGTCATGATACTTTAGGGGGAAGATTCATAAAAACGGCAGCTGTGGTTGAATTCGAAAATGCAGTCAACATGAAGAATGACCATGAAGTTCTGTTTCCTAACCAATGGTGCTCATACCCCCCCTCCTAGGGGTGTAAAAATCGGTTCCAAGGGGGTGCGATAATGCTATGATTGCCTCTGGTTTTATTTTAGTCATGGGCATTATGTACTTTACGGTTGGTATTAAAGATATCAATACAGTTGTAATGCCCTTATTGTGTTGCAAGTTATGTTTATACCGATTCTAGAAACATTATAGCATTATTCTTTACATACAAAATTTTTTCAATTTTTATCATTTCTGGAAAGGGGGTGCGGAAAATTGGTTCTTATTTGGAAGGGTGGGAGGGGGGTGCGAGAAATGGTTGGTGACTTGGTATAATTTCGAGCGAGGTAAAAAGTTAAGAAACAATGCCTCGAAGAGTACAAGAAACTTTTGCTTGCTCAAAGAGTCATGCGGTCATTCAGTAAGCGTATTTGTATGTACTAGTTTAGCACGTGGACGATCTTTCCAATGCAGGGCAGTGAAGAACGTAGTTCAAATGGTTTATGAAACAAATGCGATTCAATACAACCACATTTTTACCTGCATACAAAAATCAAGGGATCTTATACGTCTCTTTCGTGTCCGCAATACCTTTGTTTGGGTGAAGTGGATCAGGACTCAACTTCGCATTTAGCCAAGAAGGCGACGTTGTGTACCATAAAGTAGGGATAATGCAACATAGTTTCGTCTTACTACGAAGCTCATTGATGTGGGGATCTGAGGATATTTAATATGGCTGCACCGTGATCATGTTCTGATATATTTTGAAATATCCTGATGTAAGGTGTCATACGTGGGTCAATTTTCAAGTCCAAGACTAAACCAAGTGAAATGTATCTCACGTACATTAGAAAATAATAGATTAAAATAGGATAAAAAAGCCTCTGTTTGAGGATAACGTTACAATTTCAGAAGCATTCTACTGACCCGTCTTAGGCGCGGATAACAAATTTTTGGTCCTTGAAAGTGGCGTATCTTTCATGTTTGGAACCTAGTACCTTACCTTGGCGGATTGGAAATCTAGTAAACCTTCACAATTTTCTACATATGTAGCTAAACTTATTAAGAACAAAACAGAGAGTGGAACAATAAAAAGCCAAGGTGTAACAATGTAGGGATCCTGTAAAGTAATTTGAAGTTAACTCCATAATCGGGTAACATTAATACCTCTTACTTTCAATTTCAATCCCATGGACGAAGGGGGGGGGGGTCACATATTCACATAAGCTTTGGGGGTGGACGCTTACCCGAAATTGGCATTAATACCCAGCTCGGCAGTTACTGAAACAGGGACGGTATACCCTGTTGAATTTGGTCCTTTAGTGCTGCCAGTTGTTATATGTGGGTCAAAGATCAAATCGATGGCAATGCATCTCTTGTAAGATAGCAAAAGCCATATGAAATGAAGACTTAATCCTGCTCCCTACCTTACTGGTCATTTACTCTACTTTAGAGCTTCAATACCACTACCTTATTACAGTTATTGTAGTGAAATAGTAAAACGGGTTTATAATATTCTCTTCCTCAAAGATTCTGTGGAAATGTTTAGCTACAATAAATACTGTCTACATGAAGGAATCCATTGACAATCACCGCATACAGGGTTACTTTGCTGCTGTTCTGCTTCGTTTATAAATATTTACCATCTCTATCAAAAGCCTTAAAAGGGCCACGTGGATAGCCTTTCATCAGAGCACTCCTACCCGAACCTTGGTGGACCCGTGAATAACCATTCGAGTATGATTCCCATACTTGGACTTTCGTAACCATCGTAGCCTACCGCATGCAATTGGAAAGAACCTTGGATCACTTAAAACACATTGGAGCAACCCAGCATTCTCAGAATGTCGATACCTAATATTCAAATCTTACCTGAACCATAGAGTTCACGTATTTTTCCACAGTTAAGCGTGTCGGCGACTCATATACTCCTGCGGCCCAGTCCGCGAATACCGGCTCGTTCACTGGACCAGGCGATTTGCACTGTCAAAACAAAAACATTGTAAATGTAAACTACGAGGCTTATTGATACATCTGGCTTATCACTCAGGATAAACAACAGATCGACTTGATGATTCTTTTCAAGGGGGTCCAACTTCAAACAAGAAATCTGTAGCAAGTTATCAATAGTTTGTCCCAATACTACACTATTTCGAGATAGATTTCATGACGTGACGTCATTGTTGCAAGAAATCCACAGAAACTTAACATTTCGACACTTTTTACCAAAAAACCTGTATCAATTACCTGTAAGTATTTAGAAGCAAGTAAAATTTCGATTCAAAATGCCAAGGAAATAAATCCATGATAAACGACGCCAAATGCGAATTATAAGACAAAATCTACAAAATTGGGTGCGGCCATTTGGGCTATAAATCAAACGTTTCCGAAATATTTAGTCATTCAAAGAAAAGCTACTCTTCAAAACCTCTGCTTATTATATATGGAAAATAACTTTTTGCAATACTATTTTCCTAACCATGCAACATGGTATAAATCATATTTCTCTAATTTAGATAATAATATCCACATAATAAATCACTTATTTTTGTATCGGAATTGCTCATTACGTCTTATGAACAACAAAGTCCAGGCCGAGCGATGGTTACATCTTCAAAAAACCTGACCCAATCCCATTTCCCAGGCCCCTTCCCATACACCTATAACACTAAGGTTGATCACGTAACTAGTTTCTTATAAAACGAAGAGGCCATGGCCTTACGTAATCCATGTATTCGACGTTCCTTGTTTTTCTTCGATGTGTATCTTTTCGTGACCAGCGTCTTAAACTACTTACTTTTAACGCACGAAATCAAACTGATAAACAAAAGTGATCACGAAAGCAAGTAATAATCAGCAAAATGACACTTCACACAGATTTTGTCTTAAAACCATTTAGAGAACTGGTTGAAACCATTGTTTGCAGAATCTAGTTACATGGGCGACTTGGCATAAGATCCCAAACACGTATTTGCAAACAAAACATTGATAAAGTTCTGAGCTGAAAGTTCTCCTCCTTAGGCTCTTACATTGTAAAATGGGCAAACCGTTGCCTAAGATGCCTACTCCTCCCCTTTGAACCACGTTACACCAAAATTCTTGCAATTAAGTCAAACCGAGGCTTAAAATCACTGTGAGGTCGTTAATAGCTATGACTGCTCTGAACTAGCGAAAACGTAAAGTTGTGTCATTTGGTTGTAATGACGCGGTATTTCTGAACCAAATACAGTTGGGTTTTTTCAATGTCTCCAAGAGATATTGACAAATATCAAATATTTCTGACAGTGTATATTCATCCAAGCCTGACCTCCTTTTGATTCGGCTTACAGTGATTAAAGCGAGTACGGTAACTGGTTCCAGGATACCCACACTCAATAATCGGACAGCTCCGTCTTAAATGTATTATTATCTCTTTATCTTAATAATCGGTAACCCCCTTGAAGTATTATATAAAAATATCATATACATAAATACGATCGTTTTCCTATATAGCTCTCGGAGCATTGTAAAGAGAAGCACCCATTCAGAGTGTTGGAACGCACAACAATTAAAAACAAGGAATGATCGGGTTTGATGAATCCTGTGTAATACTCTCCTGAATTATAGTAATAAGGTTCAATCATACATTGAGTAATGAATTACGTTTTCTTAAAAGAACTTTACGTGGAACGAGTACTACTTGTCTATTAGTAAGGTGAAGTGCATGGGCGTAGATTCTCTTGGGACAGGGGAACAGCATCAAAACCATCGTCCGAACAGCATCAAAACCATGCACCGGCGGACTGTTCTGATAATCCAACAATCCGAATCATGAAGGGTTCAAAATACAACTTCTACTCTTGCTATAAAATTTATGAGACTTAGCTTCTAAATTAGGTATTCGGTGTAAAAACCACAGAAAAAGGCAACAAATTTTTTCATCAACAACATTAGAAAGACAAGTCACTTTAATTGAATTTATATAATTTGCTGGATTAAAAATATCTAAAACAAAAATAAAGTACAAGCCGATCAAAACCATTTCATAATCAAAGCCTTGGCAACTGAGACACGTATGTACGAAAAGCATTCAACGCAATCAAAAGCAACTAAGTGTATTTCCTCACGTGAGCGCGGACGCCTACTAGAATTATAAAGTTAAAAGGGGCCTTATAAGTTTTACGATATGGCTTTGGAATTTAGGAGTTCTGTCATAAAGAATAAAAAGCAAATTTAGAGCAAGAATTTTCTATCATTGTCATTCCAAAAATGTGATAAAGCACATTTCAAGTGACATAATGGGAGGGCTGGCGGCGCTAACTGGGAGGTCGCTTATTTCGGGGAGGCGCATACATGACAAAAGCAACTTAGGGGCCCTTATACACGGCAGGGCTCTTATTCCAGGAATACGTTGGCATCTGTTTAAGAAAGTACGAAGACACAAGAATTACTTACTATGGATCTGGGCTCTCGCTCGAGTGAAAGATCGTATAATTCGTCTTCGGTGACGTGAGGTTGCAACGAAAGCTTGGGGCGAAAATTAAATAGAACTCCGTAATTACCTGAGAAGACATATTCCGGAAGCTTGGCTACAAAGTGTATTAGTGTATTATATACACCAGGGTATTGTTTATAGGGCGGGTTTTTCGGTTTTTTCTCGACATTTTGACTTATGTAGAAGGCAAAATTCTAAATTTTAAATTATTGAATCTTTTGAATCATATTATTACTTCCATTATGGTAGTCTTAATTCTTCTTTTATCCTTTGAATTCTTTAAGTTAATTATGATTGAAAGCCCTTGAAAATCTATCATAATTAGTGATAAAGAGGACCTCGGTTTCCTCGTGCTCACCTTCTAAAGTTCTTTATAACACAAAAACAATCTGCATGGTACGCAATGAGGTGGTCAAACTATATACATATTATAAAAGATAAACTGCATGCACAGATGGCTGGGATTCATCATGGACCATGAAAATCTAAGAATGTCTTGAAAGATTCGAGATAGCAAGTCTGCGTATTGGTGAAGAAGTGAACCAGTGATACATGAAGACACTGGTTCTAATTAACTGGAGGTAGGGGTAACTTGTGATATTCGAAAGAAGCGCTACAAGAAACTAGAAAGCACGGTACATGAGAAAGGGGAGTGTGTATTAGCAGTCTTTGTGCATCCACATAAACTTGTGCCTTGACCTAAAACTTTGTATATGGCCTGCTTTCTGCTCATAAATCTGAGTAAAATCTTATTCGGTACAAAATGTAGAGATCATCTCCTCGCTCTCTTTAGAAGAATAAACAAACAAATCCGTAACGGAGGTGTGTATTTCAAAGTCTAAGTCCTGAATCAACACATTCTCTTTGTTCTTCAAGCTATGTATACTATTTATCTCGTGTTCTCTTTTTGCATGCCTTTTATCATCTTGTCTTTGGCTGCATCTGGCATGTCCAGAGGCTACGAGAATAATATTCTGCTGTTGCAAGCAAAGTAAGTCGAATACTGTATACACCCAGCCTATTTTCCATTCCTTTGCAACAAAAACATTGATATTATCTTGTTTTATTGGGTGTAGTCTCACACATACGTTATATGCTATAGAAGACAACTGTTTTTCAACCAAATAACTGACTAAGTATATTATTGAACTCGTTAAATCAATCACGACCAGATTTTAAAATCATTCATACTAAAAATGTGTACTCTCAATTTGCGATTGTGGCATGGCAACAAATCCTCTGGGTCCATATCATGAAAGCTAATTTCCAGTCAAGATATTTTTTTTAATTTGTTCGCTGACAAACGTAGAATGAGATCATAAAGGATGTGTCGACCTTCACTTTCCAAGAGAGAAGTAAAGAGAACAGTAGAAAAGAGAGTAAGAAGAAAAAATGGTAGGCAGCGGAAAAGAAAGCGAACGAACAGAAGACCATTACCTCATAAACATTAGTCATATTCGTCCTGCCAATCGTTAAAGGCGGAAATCAATACTAAAAACCAGACATCCTATGCCCTGTATCCCACCGTTCCCTCCCTTGAAGTGGATGAGTGTAAACGCCTTCAGTTCGACTACTGTTACAGTCTACGATTATGTCAATAACGCAGCATCTGCTATACAACACTTAAACCTAAGAATTACCACGGAGGGAGTACGCTGAATATCGTCCTCAAAGTCTCGACTTGATATATTTTGGAGCAGTACAAAGAAAAAGAGCGAGTGAGGCATTTAGGAGACTAATTGATAGCTTATCACTATAAACCATTATGTCTGAGTATTACTAAGCTGATGAAGTGACGATCAATCTGACTGAAGAAAAGACCACGGAGGACATAAATGAAAGAGTACCACTATACACATTACCACCCAGCGTTGAAGAGAAGAAGAACGGAAAGCAAGAAAGAAATAAGAGATAAGACCAAAAGAACAAACTGCAGAAAAATGCAGAAAGGGGAGACGAAATGGTTCTGAAGTAGTAATTTTAAGAGATAAAGAAAGATCTGTAAAGCAGGTCGACATCGAAAGTAGCACAAGAAGTAGAAGCAAATTGCTTCAATGCTCATGTTATAAGCCAACAACACGTGAGATAATACATGTCTTTAATGGAACTAACTTGATGCCTGGGAATTCATTCATAAATTATATATTGTCTTGATTACGTTCGGAAAACTTGATCGATTCAATCAATAGGCAATCAGATTAAAAACAGGTGGGTGGAAGAGAAACTATGGGTAAGTTCCCTCATGCGAAACCTGTTCATCAACTATACCCTCAAAGTTTGGATAACAATATTTGGAAACGACTTGTTGCAAAAACCTTGAAAAACCCTTCTTGCTTGAAAAGATTGCTGCCACATGACAGTTGTAAGTATAACATGACGGTAACAAAGGTATACATACCCGTAACATGTTGATCCGTTCCTTTTTGGGATTAACAGGTGACTGCTTGAAAGACAGTTCTATGACAGTGTTGAGAACCTCTTTGATTTGTACCATTTTATGGAAATGGATCAATTGACCACTTTCTAGAAAGTCTGGTACAGCCGTTTCAATGGCAATCAGGTCTTTCATCACCACACCTAAAATGCAAATAAAAATTTTACGTATGGTCAGCGGTTACATTGGAAATGAATAAGTGGGAAAACTGTGTGAGCTATAAAAGCCCTCTATTTGTTGTTCTTGTATTTAAACGTTTCGTAAAGGCGAAACGTCAAAGAAAAGTAGGGGAACGTAATGTCTACGGTAAGGGAAGGACGGATCCAATGTCTGCAAGTGACTACCAGATAGATGGTGTACGGTAGCATTGCTCTAGTTTGGCACGTAATAACTTTCCTTTTACGAGTTCATATCCTTGCTTTTGACTATGGGCAAACAAAGCAAATGTCAGCTTTTGATGTGAAAACAAGTGGCATACATGTATTCTTTGCTTCTGCACAGGATGAGACTGACGTAAATCAAGACAGTTGTTCCCCAGTCATCTTTCAAGACGTGATTTCTACTGCCCCTAGGATTTTACGGGTATGGGCTCCTTTGACATCTACTGACCTAATACCCCAAGTTTAGTATATATCGCTTGCGGCTATTTACAAGTAGTAGGCTACATAACTCCGGCTGAGAGAACTGAATGTCGACTCGCCTTCGTATGCATCCGAGTATTGTTGGTGCAATAGTAATAATACAGAGTAAGAAATCCATTTACTTCAAAGAGTATGATCGAAACATTACTTGGACTATAAATGTCTTCTTATAGGCGTCCAAGGATAGTTTCTGTGTGATTAAGACAACAATGAGCTTGGCTTAGCAAGCGCATTAAACGACTTCAAAATTAAACAGAAGTCTGAAGAGTCATTAGTATAAAAAGGCCGCAACATAAATAATAATCATCATGGGCGGCCCTATCTTCGTAAGGCGTCGGCGACTATGGCTCTCCACAATACTCTGTCATCCATTGATCTAAACAGATCTAAATTGTCCTAATTTGATCTTTCTTTTACACACACAATAAAATAGATGACTCCACCATTTGGACTTATCAAACTATTTGCCAACTTGCTTACATTCTCGGCGAACGTGCCCGCTGGTCAACCAGCACATGGGTCAAATATGTATTCGCGATTTGGCTTCAGTCCTTCAACTTTATTATTCTGCTTAAAGACCGGAGCCAGGGACGTAGGAAAAGGGGGGCACGTGCCCCCCCAAGATTTTGTAATAATCGAAAAGTGCCCTTTTATCCACTCAAAAATCCAACATATACTTCCTACGTCCGTGACCCGAGCCATTCGGTCAAATGATATTACATTCGGTTTAAGAATTTACAACAATCCTCAGAATGTTGACGTCGTGTTCTATACACTTTCAGTATTTCCGACTTCACTTAATTATCATAGGTACTAAAACTATGGGGTATAATTTATGTCAAGACTTACCTCTGTATTAGCAACATGGGCAACGAGCATCCGTGGGGATTTAGAGGAAAGAAAAGAAGAAAATATACTGTTACTCACGGAATATAATAACGGAAATATATGACGCAAATATAACAAGGTCATCATACGTTGTGGCGTTAAATCCTCGCGTACCCCTTAGCTCTATCGGGACCTAAAATGGATTCAGTTTTAACAGCAGCCTTGTTTGCTGTCTTGACACAAGTATTGCAGCATGTCATGTACTGATGGGGCCTAAATAGGTAAGGTTCAGAGAAATCTTTATCTCCATACGCAACCACTATTCTTCTCGCAGTGTCTGTGACTCCAAATACGAAGACACTACTGAATTAACAGTATTGTGTAATTTACACTCTGCCTTCGTGAAACAAACGTATTGAGAAAGGGTCTTTTTATTCATATACAATTTGTTGTCTAAAGAACAGAAGCAAACCTTGTTGGAGACAGTCCGACAAATCATATTAATGGTAACAATAACTCTAATGGGCACTTACAGTAGCCTTGAGGAGATAAATTTTCGGCGGACAGGGGGGTGGGGCTCAATAATGCATGTACAGGAATACCACCTGGGCCCTTTAAAATAAGCCACTTGAGCTGCTCTCGGCGTTTTGGACGAATAAAGTAAGTTTCCTACACACATTGACATATTCAACATACATCCATCCACAGCGAAGATCAAAGTGACCATGTCTTAGCAAAAGCTCTACGAATACAGTTTTTCTTTGGAAAACAGCAGTACAAAACAGCACACAGTGCGGTATTGGCAAACCTACAGCAAGAAATATCCTTCTCTTACCAACCAAATGCCACGCGCAATCGTTTAGTTAGCGCAATTACATATATGTGCCAAGGTGATGGTAGACTGAAAGCATGCATATCGTAATGAAAGTACTCAATAAAGAGTTATCGATTTATAAATTTTACCTCTCTGTCAGCCCATGTGAATAAAGGAACAAGGATAAGTATGGCCGTAGCAATGATACTCAGAGCGGGGGGTAAAACACTGTCAAAACGATTCAGTGGATTCATACGAAACAATATTTTGGCTAATAGTCGGGGGCCCCCGGTTGTTTTGGTCCTGTAAAGAAGCAGCTATTATTGAAAGAATTGTCGTTCTCTGACACTCACATAAAGGGTCACATTCAACAACTGTCTAACACAGACCATTTAAATCGCACTTAAAGCGCAAAGACAAATATTAGCTTCAGTGAAGATAAACTACGAGCTAATTAGAGGGTAGTCTCTCTTGTCCGTTTTCAATTAGCTTAATTCGAACATTACTAAGGCCACGTGAACTACAAACATGAGGCTCTATTGCTAAAACCGTTGCCTTCGTGACAAAAGAAAGTCCACAGCTAAGCTTTGGTAAGCAAATAAAGCTGCCCTATTGTCTTCCAATCTGACTAGCACTGCACAGCCATCCTTTACCCATGTCTGTAATATATACGACGGTTTTCTTCGGCGGTTGGCGTCCACTGTTTGAAGACTTTCCAAAGCGGCTCCACATTTCATAAGACTTTACTTTGACTTCGATGTGTGGTCGAGTATTTCCATAGAACACAACCAAATTTAGTCACACGATTCTACTTGACTTCATATTGTTCTACGTCCTTCTGGCGAATGTCGTGGGCGTTTGGGAAAAACCCCATCCCAAAGAGTCGAACGTACATATGCTCTGGCAATCTCCTCTCGGATGTTTTAACGACAGATAGAACTATTCTATATAAATGAAGCTTCCACTCTTCTTTGTTTAGGAGTGTTTGATTGCGAGAAGAGCAAAGTAAGAAGATTTGGGCTGCAATAAAGGGGTGGAGCTATAACTTCTGAAAC
The DNA here is from genome assembly GCA_010016065.2 of Carybdea cf. marsupialis auct. non (Linnaeus, 1758). Taxonomy (NCBI): domain Eukaryota; kingdom Metazoa; phylum Cnidaria; class Cubozoa; order Carybdeida; family Carybdeidae; genus Carybdea; species Carybdea cf. marsupialis auct. non (Linnaeus, 1758). The sequence goes on from JAAAKL020001875.1 coordinate 13,903, forward strand.
CTTGGCAAATTTCAAATCAAGACAAGTCTTGCGAAAGAGGATCCTGTTGAGTACTTTTAATTTCAAACGCTACGGTCGATTGTTTAACTATCATTACAAATCATCAGCAGCAGCAGCATCATCATTATCATCATCATCATCACCATCATCATCACCATTATCATCATCATCATCATCATCATCATCGCCATCATCAACATCATCACCATTATCATCATCATCATCATCATCATCATCATCATCATCATCATCATCATCATCATCATTATCATCATCGTTATCATATGCGATTTTATATCTGTTTCACATGCTGGCATGAGTTGGACTGTTTTTGAAACTGATTGCCAAACAAGCCTATCCTTCAGCTGGTCTCTAATGACGCTTCTTGTTTGAGATCCATCCATACCTCCCAATGTTTTCTTCGTTCTCTCCCTGTCGGTGGCCCCTGCCATCTAGATTGCTCTGCATCAACAAAGTCAAATAACTACTAAGAAAAGTAAATTGTTGCCTTCATCTTGCACAGACGGGGGAAGCAACATTTGTCTGGGGTACATGTTTACGTCAACACGAAATTGCCGATGATTTCCGAAAAAGTCTCGGCAGAGTAAAGCAGCTACTGAGAATCATAAATTATTAACTTCGACTCACAAGAGTGGGATACAAAATCCAGTATTACTCTCCTGCAGTTGCCGGTACTTTGCGTAGTTCCCTTTCGAAGAAAGCAGCTCCATCATTTCACTCAAGAACTAACGAAAAGAAAAGACAAGTGAGTTGAAATGCTGTGAGAAACGCTGTGACTTCGTGTACGCAACGCTACGATTTTATGCTTTTCGCTAAATACATTTCAATGTATACGATTCCTACACGAAAGCTTTGCCTATTTGATTGGTTCGCAGCCTTGATAAACACACTGTATCTCTTTCGTTTTGGCTTGGCCTCTACCTCTGGTATAAGTTCTAGCTTTGTGTGCGCCTTATGCTATGGCTCTGCCCACGCGCTCTGGCAAGAAGACTATCATCGCTATGAAACGTATAAATTCCCCACTATACAGTGGCTTTGCTACAATTAGTCATAAACACCGTTGCTGATAGACACCTTTTAAACTGTCACTAGGCAACACATAGGAAATAAGATTTAAGCGTCCCCTCCTACAGCGAACAGCTATAATGGTACAAAACAGAGTTCAAAACGCAACCTGGATTTCACAACTAATGACATTTGAGACATGACACCATAAAAGAAGTTGGACACGCACAATTCAGTTTTACAACAATAAACCAGTACGTAATTACGGGTTAAAATTTTAAGTCCGTTCTCCAGTATAAAAAATCTGTTCTTTCCTTTCGTTACACCACACTATTAACGCTCCTCCAGCCAACCTTACATTTACTTCTACATTCCGTCATCTAACCTGCTAACCTCTTTAACCCTGAATCGCAACGCTAGGACGTCAATGATTAAAACGCAAATCGTGGAGCCCTGACAGCTCAAAAGGGGGTAGGAAGTTTGGTATGAGACATCGATAGGTTTAAATCACCTAAGGTTTCTCTCAATCTGAAGCCCATGGTGTGCAATAAGTCTGATACACTGATCTCTAAACAACATTTCCGTCTTACAGTGAGGTCAGTCGCTAGACGCCATGTCAGTCCCCATGAACCTACGCTTATAAACAATGTTACGTAACCTGGCGGACCTTCCCGCGCTATTGTAATTTATGGGGGCCAGTAATCGTCACTACACTTTTTCGCTGTTGAAAACAATAGGAAGCTCGATCCAGTCTTTTTTAGAGATCAGGGGCCCGACACTGAAACTGCGATAAATAAACAACAAACCCATCAAACTAACTAGTCAAAATATAAAAAGTAGTTGGGGCACATAACCATAATCTTTGCCAAACTTAGCGGTTCTTCATGGGGTAGGTAAGAACACCCTTCAATTCGGGCTACCTTGTTATCACCTGCTTCAATAGTCGTTCCAGCATAAAATGAACTGAGTTCAACACCGATTGTTGCTATTAACAAAACGTACGTAGCTACTAGCAGCTCTACCAAAGTGATACGTGACCATAATAGACTGTCTGTGGCACTTACCAGCTTTTCCTCACTTGACAGGTGTTCCCTTGTTTTGCTCAGTCGAGTAATAACACTGTGATTTAATCCTCCCATGACGGCGAGAAGGCTGTTGTAGTTTCCGAGATCCTTCAGGTGCTAAATCGAGTAAGACATTAGCTGATAGGAATTAAATCTTTCTGAGAAATTGTGGTTTCTCAATGCAAAACATATACGAAAGAATAATCCACCGCGAGAGATGCAACCGTTTCCAACACTAAAAACGCTGAAAGTAAACCGTTTGTGACGATTCATGTTGAGCTTGCACGCCTATCACGTAAATATTCATTAAAAAGGAGAAGCTTTAAAACACAATCTTCCCAACATAATATTTGTATCTGGTGTAATAAAAAGAGATGCAAGCTACGAAGATTTTGAGGATTTGGTTCGTTCATTAAGACAGTGTTCTGAAGGTAAAGACAGACCACTGAGCTTTGACCACCGCTTTCGGCCAGAGCTCAACATTTTCCTCTAATAAGTGACAATGATTCTTCATAGAGAGGAGGTTGGTCGCCAATTTCATACAAGCGCCCCATTATCCACCGGGTACTGTTCTTGTACTCTAACCTCTGTAATATGCTTGAATTATACGGGGTCATGACATGTATTCGAATGAGAGGGGAGAGTAACATTGACAGCTCGGAAGGTATATGAAGGGATATTTGGAAACTGCGTATAATGTGTCAGTTACATCAGAAGGAAGGCTAAAACTTAAGCATTTTGAAACATAAAACATAGAAAGTTAAAAAACTCCTTTCAGTGCGAAAAAAGTGGCGGGTCCTCTCTAGTGGCTCGGCCAACTTTTTTCATCCTAAGGAACTTTTCGTCCGTGTCCCTAGGAAAAGCGGGGAGCGAAACACCATAGCATTCCAATAAGGCAACGTGTAAACTGATCTACATTATATTTTCTGAGTCCGAAGGAACTCGTCATTTAAGTTGTAAAGCAGCCTTAGCCTGGGCTGTTTCAACAAAAACGTAAAACTTTAGCAAAATTGGAACTGGAAATTTGGTGAATTATTATTTCCAGTAACACCGTATTGTCCACACGGTTTATATACAACCTGCTAAAACACGCAAGTTGTGCCTCGAAATGACTCAGAAAAGCTTTCGAGGCTCGATTAAAGCATCCCAACGTGGCTGAAATGTGTGGGACAACGCCTATATTGTGTGCTTGTCCATATTTCAAGGACCTTATTATTCCAAGTCGGCGCGATGGCCCAGTGGTTTCGTCTGCAGCTTTGAGTGCAGAGGATGCGAGGTTCAAATCCCGCTCAAGGCAATTTGAAAAAAATTTTCCTCTTTCATCAATTTGTAAACTGAGCCATCAAGCTGGCCGCCAAACCAGCGGGTCATCCTTCCGGGGTCGGCAAATGGGAACCGGTTCATACTTGGGTCAAATTGTGGAAACACAAGGAAGAGGAGTGGCGCCCCTCCCTGCCTTAGGGCAGAACCATAAGAAAACGGAGCCTTCGGGTCGCCCTTGACTGCGGTTGAACAAATTATTCCATCCTTATTAGTCATATATAGGGTATGACATTACAAATAAGAACTTGAAATTGTCTCGACTAATCTATTATGATTGCCTATTCTGAGTGGGAATACCCAACCACACTCTTTCACAACTTCACCTAACACGTGGTGTGCATACAATATCTACTGTAGTTTACAAAACTCTGTGTCAGCGGTAATGACAACGGCGCACAACTACATATCACTTATTCCTCCACGAAGCGCTTATTGAATATAGCCTCAGATATTCAGTGAGACAACCTGAAAATGGTCGGGTTGTTAGGGGAACCATCAGCCCTTAAGTGTTGAGTTACGACGGAGTGAGGAATTAGAAATGAGCACTACGGTCAATTTGTGAACACTTCTTCAGACGTAAGTAAATACCAAGTAAGCAAAAAGAAGCGCCTGTTGTTCAAGAGCTGAGTGGTAAGGTAATTCCTTGCAAAACATAATGGAAGGAGTTTCCATTTGTCGATAGTAAACTTTTGACAAACAATTCAACACAGGACTGGTTTCACATTGCTTCGTTGTCCTTGTGAGACTACATCACGGCCTTCGATCATTTTGTCCTACGGTTTTACTGGCGCTTCACTGGGTAGATTGTGCGTAACTTTTCCCAACACCATGCAGTGATTAGCCCTTACAAAATATCACATTTGGCAACAAGATGCAGTACAACGTGGAAAGTGATCGAGTTACTACCACATGAAAACCAGGGGAAAGGTAAACAAAACGATGATGAGAAGAGATTTTGCCTTCATCTTTCATGAAACATCGAAAAGTCGACACGAAGTGTGTGGACGAGTTAACGTCGTTGGTGACAACTATCTACTGTCTTACTGGAAGGTACTGGGAACGTCTAACCTGTTGATCCTGCATATATTTTAATGTACGAGCGTGTGATGAGCTTTGTCAATTCTGTAAGTTCTCAAAACACAGTTCCCTACGGCAAACTTTCAGAGTAACCCTAATGTACCTGGGGCTCACCTTTAAGCCTATCTCTCTATTCAGGCTCTATCTTCCAGCATCAGAGATCTGCGTGATTTTCATTATGCAAGCTTGCCTTGAATATTTCAACGTTATTGTCCAGATACAGAATGACGTCAGACTACGCTTACTGAGGAAAATTGAGTGCAGAACTTGAGTTACCTATTCACACTGTTATTATTTAAAGTTTGTAAGACCCATTTATATTTATATAAGGATACATGTTTAGGTGTTTATTAAGTCTAAATGTGCGAGTCTGGATGCTGCTATGAAATAAGAGCAATACTTAAAATAGCATGGATGTATTCGTCTTTCAGAATACTGGCACCTTCTCGCAGTGGAGAAACGTTACTCCAATTTCATAATAGAATCGGCGAATCTTACACGGCGTATTACATGATCCTGAAGTTATTTATGTTAATTATGCGTTAATCGCTACCTAATACTTTCTACTAATGTACTCACAACTTTAAACTTGCACAAGAGCGCTCTAGCTACGAATGGTTGATTTTTTACTGAATAAAACAGTTTCAAGATAATCGATTTTCATTGATCTATATTACGTATACATGTTCCAATTCATACAATAGTGTATTTTCATTGTTCATACTTTATCTGGCTTTTTGATGTGCAGTGAGATCGAGATTTCATTCTCTCCATAATGCTCTTGACTGTAGAACTGAACAGCATCCACATATTATTGTTTTCCCTCTTAGTCTAAACTCTTGTTGCCGTAGCCCCTCATTAACCTTACACTTCCTTCACTCTCCATAATTGATGCCCAGCTCTACCATTCTACTCTATTCTTTTCTCAAGTTTCAACCGCTTCCATACGAGTGTGCTATCCCTGTCTGGATCTTCCAGTTGTTAGACCCACTGCTATGTAGACGTACGATAGATGAATCATTTTAATAGTTCGTGGATCAGGCGGAAGATTGTAGCTATTAAGAAACCGAAAGTTCCTCTTAAAGACTGTTTTCCTTGACTATCCTTCCCTTTCACTGGTATGCCTATTGTTCTCTTCGACGTTGCAACAAGCAGGGTCACCATCTTTTATCCTGTTTTTCTGTTATTCTTCTCTGTGTATTCCTAACCTTAACTTGAACATTCTTTAGCTTCACAACGAAGGAAGTAAAGCCAAAAAATACGGTGTACTTGGGGCATCTATTTGAAGGGGGAACCCGAGTAAGCATATTTGTATTGGGGGTGATATCTCACTGTGGCCCTTCTGTCTTCGTGAGTGATTTTCCTTTCCTTATCTTTAAAAATAGATTCTATAGCTAGAAATGTTGACACCTGCCAATTCGAATTGAAGCTTAGAAGAACTTTATACATATACCTATTATACCTACTATTTCAAAGCATTCTATTTATAGGTTCATTTCGTTTAAGTACTACAAAATTGTTAACTATAGTAAAATTACAGCTTGATAAAAACATTACGAAAAGACTAATAACACTGGGTAAAATTCACCACAATGGCTATTATACAACACATATAAAAATAGTACATTCAGCAACAGAAACATAAGAACATTTCAAATGCAGCTGCCTCCTCTTTCTTTCCTCTGCAATACAGTAATATATGCTTATTAACGATAGATTTCGAGCGAGCAGTGTGAAATGTAAATGGAAAAACAATCAACAGGTATCTTAAATTTTAAGACACTTCTTAACGCCCGTAATAAACAAAAAAGAAGATATTTTCGCCCTTTCACAGTTTCCCAAACTGTGCATGTTCGCATGATATTGTAAGTACTGCTGATAATACCAAGCTGGAAACCAAAACGAAGCCTAGGTAGCGGTGAGATCACAGCCCTGCCAAAGTAAACGGTTTCTTTTTAACGGCAGTAAAGGATGTCTTGATATCAAGTGCGAGCTAAAAAGAATCATCGACACAGACATTGTTAAAGGTGACTCCAAGACAACATGACGACAATGCGTAATCCAAATCCGGTCTTCAATAAACACATAAAATTAATACCCTTTTCGGATACTAATGGTAACGATCAAAATATATTAACTGCCTAATCACCTTGGCCACTTGAATGAATTTCCTGATATATCGTGCTCTCTCTTCCGCTGTAGTCTTCGTTAGTACCATTCCAATAGCCCATTTGGTAACATTGTTAAACATACTGATTTGCTTTTTCAGGAACTGCGTGCGCTCTGTCTTGGCCTCTTTGCTGTAATCCCTCCATTCTGTTGCCTAACGGGGAATAAACAAGTTAATTAGTTGGTAAGTGAACATCATCTTTGGTTTTCCACCAGGCTTGTGGAAAGAGAAATAACATCAACAAAACACCTGATACCGTAAGAAGTCTTATCAAAACAACAAATCTGCGAGACACCTAAAATTAAATTTTATGCACGAGACTTAAGATGTACCTTACACCATCTCCGCGCATGTATCCTTTTCGGAAAATCGAGAGGACAACATGATATAATAAATCCTTAAACGACACAAAATAATATGGCAAAATAATGGTGAATTCGTACATAACAGAACAGAGCAATAATTTTTCATAGGTATCAACTGCACACATTTTGTTAACATCACACCCCTTTCTTGAAACCGTTGACAATGATCTTCGTTAATTAGATCCCTGGCTTCCCCCAAGTCAGGTTTATCATCATATCTTGAGGTATCACCTGTACCATCCCATACAACGCTGAACAGGAAGTACAAATACATAAAAGGGATACAAATAAAGTAAAAACAGTGTGAAACTTTTCATCAGTATTGAGAAGTCTTGTAGACAACACTTTCTTTGTCAGGTGATTGCGGCTCTTAAAAAGCTACGATTTTAAATTTAGAAAAAATTATTGCGAAGCCTTTCTGTTCATGAACCTTTAAAAAGTGGCTGATAATGGAATGCTAGCTTGCAGTGAACGACTTCAACCAATGCGCTAAAGCAGTCGATTAACATTGCTGTCAACTGCAACCACCGTTAATACGAAGTTTGGTTCTCAGTAGTGGGACTGCAGCTCAAAAAATTCCTTTACACACCCACCGGACACTATTAAAAAACCCGAGTCCCCAAACTGAACAGAATCTTAGTACAGAGCCCCAAAATCATGATGACAAACCGTTGAAGTAGTTAGATATGAGAGGTGGGATGGTTCGAGGAACTGACTCATAATCAACAGGCAACCAGCTTTTAAGATCCTGGTCCTTAAACTCTCTTATAGATCAACGTACCAAGCTTGAGACGTCGCTATGATGGCAAACAGCATGTAACAAGATCATGCAGGGCTGGTAGATTTTTTTCACTACAAAGGGAGTGAGGAACGAAGAAACACAACATTGACTGTAGGCTCCACGGCAAAAGCAACGTTGTAAACCGCGTTCTAAAGTGTCCTGCACACAATGGGTGCTATAAAATTGCGCTGTGCTTAGATTTGTAAAATACTTTAAGTAGAGGATATGTTTTACTCGTGCTTTTTCGGTGGACGCTAATCAGATCAAAGGGTTTGAAGTGAAAGAAGTGATTTTCCTAGATGACTCGCTTAGGAAGGATATGACTGTAGCACCTTTGAACGTGGAACGTGCTCAGGAAACACGTTTGCGTCACTCGTGAGAATGAAGGTCTGGCATATATCTTGTTTATTATTGAGAAAAATGAATCTCTTCATGACAAGCTTGTATGATTCGCAATGAAACATAACTCTTCGAATGTTGACATTTACGCTACCGGGATGTCTGGTCATTAACTTCATTGCCTCTGCAGCAAAAATCAGTTGATTTTAAAGCAAAATTAAAAAAGTTCCAACCTTCTTTCCTGCTAAATTTACAAGGTCAATGCAAACATCTCAACGAAAGTTAATAAGGAAATGGAAAATCTACCTCGAGAAAAATTCCAACCCAATACACATAACTTTATTCTACGCCGCGTGTCTATTCAAAACGCACACATGGCTTCACAAAAGCCGTTGATCTGAAAAAATTAATACTCCAATATAATTTCTAGCCGATTTAACATCTTCCCATAAACGCTCACGATATTCATCAAGTATCAGCAATCTTTCGGATAATATCAGTAGATCTGTTTCATTGCAGTAAATTCAAGTAGCAGTGACCCCCCTCCTTAAGTAACTACCGCTGTCCTTTAACAGCTGACTACCGTTCAAAATCAAAGCCTCTTTCAGCAAAGGTATCACTATTACAACCACCCCCCACCCCCCTACACAAATATTTGCGACGATCTCTTCTCACTTCCTAAAATACAAATTTGATTAAATTTAACATCCCGCAGTCGTATACCAGAGGCACTAACTACAACAGGAACATGATACCTTTATACTTTCCCTAGCAAAAAGTATGGGGTCACTTGGCTCTTTCTTTAATTAAGAAATGCAAGGACGTAACCTTTCCCCCTCCCCTCCTCCCAAAGTTACACTGGGTTACAAAAAAGCAACCTGTGGATGTTGGTCGGCTACCATGTAAATTTCCTGCCGTTCTTCGTTTTAAAAACAACCCCAATGTTAGCGAAAGTACTATTACGTACAAATTCACTAAATAGAATTTGTCCGTCAACACAATGGTGTGCTATTGCCCTCCTCTGAGAATGGTTGCGCGCGGCCCTGCACAGACAAATTATGCTCTTTGAACGAACCAAATTATTATGCCAAATTTAACTGCTTTTGTCCCAACATGGCCTTAACTTGCACTTCATAGCTCTTCCTTTGTTTTCAAGCAAAATAACAAAGCAAAAGTGGATCAGTACGCACAACGTCAAAACTCAAATTTGTAGATTGCAGCATCACACGACGAAGGGTCATAGTTCTTTATGAAAATGGCAATGTGCCTACAAAAGGTTCCATTTAGCTAACTCTTCGGATATCTTAAGAGAAATTGAGCGTCAGGCCTACAAACGTAACGTCAGCTTTTCTATTACAGACTTTATAAATCTTGCGTTTGATCTTTAAGCCCTGAAGCTGAGTTTCAAAAGTCCACAATCTAACCAGCCTTGGAGATCTGGACCCTAATTATGTTTCCTGGCATGCTACAAACAATGATGAGATTGAATTCTAACCTGATGAAAAGATTTTTTCACTTAGCCAAATATCAGGACACCTTCTGCTGATTCCCTCTTATCCTCAGTATTGATATGGTATTTACTGTATGCGCACTATCAGCAGAAAGTAAACAATGCGCGCAATGAATGTACGACCTTCTCTACAACTGTGTTCCCAGCTGCTTGGCACTTATCCGGTCAGCGTTTGGCTAGGAAGAGACCCTGAACAATACTAAGTAAACCTCTTCTATCAGTGGCATGGATGACTTGGTGTGCATGAGAAGATACCGACAAAGAACACACTGATGAAAAAAAATCACACCGAAGAGGAAGGTTTATTTACAAATATGAAGGTATTTCACAATCATTTGAACATCGAAATGTGCTGAGGGAGTTTCTTGCCCCTTGCCGTCTTCCTTTTAAGATAAATTCAAAACTTTGTAAATAAACCAGAATTACGAATTGCAGCGAGTTGCTGAAATTTCCGGAAGGGTAGTTGAGTGACTTAGTAGCGAAGGAGGACAATGAACCGATAACTATATTACTTGGGAGTTCCTTTGTTAACAATACGGTCGGTCTTTAAGAAAGTGTTCCCTGCCATCACAAATAGGTGATGCTAGTTGCTTTACTGCATAATTTATAGAGAAAGCCATTTTACGGACTAATAACAATCAAAGTGGTAGTATTAAGAACCCAACTGGATCATCTGATGGTAATAGGTAACAATTAGCACCACAGAAAAAGGACCTGGCCCAGTCCTTTCTCTATGATCAGCACTATCGCAAGGATTTCCTAGGCAAACAAGGTTTACGACGGAGACGCGCTACAATTGACATTTATGCTCTAAATGGCTTATCGTCTTACCGGTATTTTAATTGCTATTTTCCACTCTAGGTATGTAAGTTGTTCTGCAATATCTTTCGCTTTCATATCATAAAATGATAACGATAACTTTCTTCCGACTGAGCTGCTGGTTTCCAGTCTGAATTTCTGTGTCTTCCTTGACAATATCCTGTGAAAAGATACACAACGTTGTAGCAAAATATTTCTTTAATAAATGCACAGAATATTAAGTATCAAAACGTTCTGACCAAATCACTCTAACAGTTAAACTTCACTTCACAAGTAATTGCTGAATATTTACTAGAATTTGGTGAAATCCGAGCAAAGGGATGACCGTATAACAATTTCGGCCATTTTCGAGAAACAATAGAGAAGCATAAAAAACTGGCAAAAATATTCCGACCAAATTTGAGCAAGCTAGCGTTCTGAAATAAAGATCTTACTTGATGTTATTTCAGATTAGATAACCTTGGAAACTGAAACGATCCACTGGCTTCAAGAAACACGCGATCACTGTACTCATTTGCCCATCTGTCCTTCGTGTGAACCTAAGACCCCAATTTCATTAAAATTACTAAGTGGATGTACCTAGTAATTCTTCAGGATAGGAAATTACTCATAAAACTTGCTTCATGCACCCCCACTTTAATTAAAACGAAGAAAACATAAAATTGCAGTCGTCTACATCAAATGGCAACAACCTATCCGTATCCATCTCAAACCTTGGAGTATATTTTCCTGAAAACAGGCAGATACGGAAGCTACTTTACGGCAGATTGCAGAAGAGAAAACGAAGAGGGGGACGAAGAAGCTTAAAAAATTATAGGAAGCTTTGCCATTATAATCCTTTTCCACACCGAGTGGACCAAAATAGATATTTCTTCAACTAAATCAAAACGAGGGTTGGTGTAACTATTTGACCAAGTTCCTGCTTATGCATTCAATAACTGTTCGATGACTAATTCACACCTGTAATAATGGGTGACCGTGACTGGCAAAATTTCGCTTGACAGTAGTGAATAGTGCTAATGTACCATTCTCTAGTACGTTACTCCAGTATCTGCATCATTACTGCCAAATTTGATGGTCGACTAACAATAATCCCGCTTAATTTTGGGCATCTGCTTTCTAATTGATTGTCGATGCCGTAACTTGGAATGAAAACGTCACTCGGTCCATTAAAATAGCTAAAGGGTAGGTACGACTGGCACTGAAAGGTTGAGTCCCTCTGATTATGAAATCGAGGTTGGTAAACCTGATACGATGATGACACTAGTAGTGTTTCTCATGTCCTGCTATCTACAGATACCCTATGTAAGTCGGACTAAAAACTCTCTACTCTAATCCTGATTCTGCGTGAATTTTGTGACCTAACTGACGAAAGAAGCCGTATTGGCTGTAAGCAGTGGTGTGGGTATGAATTTACGGGGCGGGGGCAGGAATGAAAGGTCTGCAGTATCATTTAGCAGGTTTTATGATGAAAAATTGCTGATAATGTACGTTTCTGCTACACTTTGTTCAGAAGTCTCCAATTAACACATTCTGCCATCCAAAAGTTACACTTAATTTTTTAATCAGCCCATTCATGTTTTGAGATTCCTTGAATTGATTCACAGCCCAGTGTCCAACGTCCCCCATAGCGTTGGGCTATGAGGCAAAAATGCAAAATCGTTTTTCATGTCAGGATTTCTTAATAGGTCAAATGTTTCAAGATTGCACTCACATTCTTCCACTATCCTCTACTACCGAAGTTAAAATGTGTATTTGACTAAGCGTGATTTGGGGAAGGGGATACATCAAAATAAGAGAAATATCATTGAGCTGCTGAGCAAAAACCTTTGTATTGTTTCCCACGTTTTCTACATCATAATCAAACCTTAAAAAGTTAGCTAATGCTCAAGGTTAGGTCGCTTTCGTTGTTAAAGTCCCTCTGAGGCCATGAAAAGCTATACATTGTAAAACGTACGAAAGCTCTGGTGTAAAGAAAAAATACCGCTATGATCAATGCTCAACTAAAAAGTAAACAAAAGTACTCATACCACTTCTCCACGTTTATAAGACTTGCTACACTGTCACCAAGATCTTTGCGAACATGATCCTGAAATTCGTGCAAGAACGTTCTAGTATCTGACGACTTTTGGAAGTCATGACCAAATGTGTTGATCCAAAAGCTACGGAAGAGGAAGTCAATATGAAACCAACATCCTTTAGTGACACGTTTAGGGATACATACAAGTAAAACAGCTTAAGTAAACTTTGATGAATGCTTAAAGTACTTGTTACGCTTGCATTAGTTTCTCTTGTTATGAAAAGAGTTACACGAGGTTCAGAGTCTTCACGTAAATTTTCTGGCCTGGGGGGGAGCTACATAGATGTAAACTTTTGGAAGGAAAAATGACATCATTGTTCTACATTTCTCTCTCGTTCAAGGTGTTGCTGTTTTGGCTAATGTTGTTGCTGTTGTTGTTAATGTTGTTGCATTGCATCTTGCAATGTGCAGTTTTATGCATCGTTCACATTATGCTCGATAAAGTTGAAAAGGAAATATCGAAAACATGGTTTGGCTTTCCGACCATACGTCGCCGCTCCTTTTCGCCGAAACTGTTGCAAGAAAACGCAAACTTTCTGTCTTACTGTGGACGGAAACATTCGGTGAACGGAACTTTTCAAATATACTGGCGTCATTTTGTTATTCCGAAGTCTTTCTCTGTCATAAATTCAACGTAAGTGACAATATTGAGTTTATGACGTTGTTACAAAAATACGTCCTTCGATAAAAAATAAAAACTGTTTTTTACATTTGCGATCTCATTTCAATGGATCTTGATAACGTGTTCAGCAATATTTAAGACTCATCTGTTTAAGTAGAGGGAACTACCTACACATTCATCAAAAATCGAAATTACACGTCTCTATAAAAGGCTTACCTCACACATTGGCAAATCTGGCATTTCCGCATCCTCTCTTCATCGGCATCAGATCGGAATATGGAGCCATATCTTCTCCAGTTAAAGTGATTAAAACACAACATAGTAGTGAAGGTTTCCATGATATAGACAGTGACCCATTTTCAAGGTAATAAGATGTGGCCAACGATCGTAGTATGCTAACCTGTTTTCTCACATAAAAATTGGCAGTACATATAACACGCTCAAAAAACTATATATATATATATACATATACAACAATAAAAAACAACTGGTCTCTCAACTGGTTTTGTATTGTTTTTTATTGTTGTATATAGATTTTAGCAATGGTTTTAGCTCTGTTTTTTAATTGTATATACATATATATACACATATATATATGTTTAATATTATGAATTTACTAACAGCTACATGCATTAGTATTTAAACAACTATTTAAACAGTTTACTACTCCAGAGCCACACCATCAGTTATAGTGTTACATTATGTTTTATCAAATACCATGCAATATTTATCACCTGAAAATAAGAAGTAGCAGAGACGTGTTCAGCTGATGACTAGTCTCCATACTTTACGTCAGGTCGGAAATTAGAAAAGCAGCTGGAAAGGCATCATCATTCCCACAATCAGCATTGCAATCTTTTCTTTTTCGGCCATGTTCACCTTCAAAATGCAATGTAGTTTTACTCTTGTCTTTGATGTATCAATCAATGGATATCAAGTATTTCTACAACATACTGTTATGTACAGTTTCAAAGTTTTCTTTCGTTTTCATCCATAATCTTCGCTGGAAACATAAGGCATTTCCACCAACGACCAGATGGAATTTTTATATTTTGACTGATGCGAAAAATTCCACTGTGATTGAGGCCTTGCAGCCTGAAACATTTACTGGAAACCCAAGATTCTAGAACAAGTGTCAAGAAAAGCCAAATACCTAGGAGAAAAATAGTTTGTTTATGGTACAAAACAATAAAACTGCACGAAATAGAGAAAACATTTTAGTACTGAAAAGCTTTTTTCGTCTGACACTCAGAGTACAAAATCGTCACAATAGAGATAGGAAGAAATCAATAAAACTTATACCAAACTGTGATTTGAAAGTAGCCCATCAGAGGTCTGACTGCTAGATTGGTGTTGTTTTGACCAATCAGTGTCTGTGGAACTAAATGGTGAGCCGAAAAGGCCCAATGAAAAGACAAATTCTTTTTGTCTGCAAAGCAATGGTTTTGTTGCTTTGATGTGGACGGATTCGAG
>JAAAKL020001876.1:0-28549 GCA_010016065.2 Carybdea cf. marsupialis auct. non (Linnaeus, 1758)
CTGAGAGTATTTAGCTTGGTTGTTTAGTTAAGTTATTGCAAGGGGTTTACTTACTTTAGACTTGAGCTCCCCGTAACCAGCTGTGTTTTAGCGCCGTTACTAAGAGACAATTGGGGGACTCCTGGAGTAGCGAGTGGACTTCGAGTATAAATATATATCATTGGGGAGGTAGAGTACTTATTTCGTGCTTTTACCATAAAGTGTAAGCTTTGTCACCCACCCTTTAGTATTAAATTTGAAATTTTTCTTGTTTTATAAATCTTAATTGATTCTTAAGTGATTCTAAGTCATCTGTTTTGAAACGGGGAATTGGGCGGGTGGGGGCACAAGGGTTGATCTCTTACACTAAAATCGAGGCCACGTTTCGAGTCTCTGTAAGATCAGTATTACTTGTTCTCGCTGGATTTGTGCTGTGCCTCATTTCTCAGTAATCTCCCGTTACGTTTTGGCGAAGACGATGATGAACCCTACTACAACATCATCGTCTTCGCCAAACAACATCAAGACAAGTTGCTCGAAGAAAGTTCAGAATCGACGTATGCTGGTGGTTCCCAATCGCTTTTGTTTCACTATGTTCTGTACTCTTCTAAACTGTTAAAGTAGACTCGTACTTGTAGTCCATAGGAAGTCAGGCTATTGTGGTGAAGTGAATAACTTTACCACAAAAAGGTGTGGAAACGAGTACATCATTCGGTCCTAACCCCAAGATATGTTTATACTTCGTTATGGTACTTAATGTGACACTTTATTGTTACTGACGCACTCCGCTAAAGATAGCCTCAATATCTGGAGAAAAAAAAAACAATTACAAAGATAGTGAATTTCTTGAAAGATACTTATTCGTCCCTTGAAACTGTAAACTTCATAGCTAGGGAAGAATGTTACCATTTTGGGGAGCTGTTAATCTATGTGTATAGAGTTGGATGAAAGTGGCGTAATAGAAGTAAAAGAAAGTGCTACGCTGCACATTGTTGTCTTCCACAGTGCAGGTCGGTAGTTCCCTCTTCTTTCTGTTGGAAAGGAACTCTTAAAAATTGTTTTCAACAAGAAAAATATTACATTTTCAAACATATCAGATAAATATTCTCTTTAGGATGTTTTTAGAAGCAATGCTCTTCTTGAAAATTCTCAAATAACTATGGAGAGGAATTGTACCATCTTCACTTCAGCAAACTGTTTTCTAAAGGCGACGATTTTTGGAGTAATAGTTAGAAGATACTGTTTTTTGAGCTCTTAGAAAGGTATTATTTTTCGCATGAAAGTTTTGCAGTTTTTTAAAATATTATTTGTTGTTCTTTTTAGTGCCGGAAGATGAAGACGACAGGCTGGAAATTGGTGTAACAATTTTTCTGGTACTTTCAGCAGCTGTAGGCATTGTTTGTCTTGCGGCTTGGCAAAGGCAGAGAATGGTAAACAAAAAGAATCGAAATGAACAGATGTGTATGTCGAGGTAGGTTTTCACTGCAGAGACACCGAGGAGATAATATAGACGTTTTGAGAATTTTGCCTGATTCAAGTAAGCTTGCTTGACATACTTTTCTTGCTTGAAATCCCTCTCCCATTTAACGGTTTGAATTTGTAGGCAATTTTGAGATGAATCTGTCTAGAGTTGATAAATGTTCGAGACGTGTTGTGGTGACTCATAGTTGTTATTAGTATTGTTACATAGACAATACCATAGACATGGAATTTTATTTCCTTTAACGTCATTTTTCGAATCATTGTACCTTTTTCTTTGTAAAATATATTCATCTTTCTTGTAAATCACCAGTTCGCACACACATTCTACATGACTTCAACTTAATGCTGTTCGTAATGATTTTTGTCTCGTGACCTAGGCCACAACATAATTCTAGAGCTTATCGAAGTCAAGATTATAGGTGACCAACACATCCTCCTATAAATTGGTGATCGTTTTTAACGAACATTTCTATAAATTGTTGACCCTTCCACATATACAGGGCATGCAGGTATTCAAACCACTTGAAGAAATTTCGTTCTCTTCCTTTTTTTCTTAATTTCTTCTGGGATTCGTTGATTTTTAATGGATTAAGAAGTCTTTTTCTTGTAAGGTTGGATTTTTGCATAGATCAAAGGACAACCTGACACTCGAGGCCAATTTAAAACTTGGCAAGTCCATCATTCTTCAGCCAATGGCATACATTTAACGTGTTTTGGCAGCTCCAATATTTTACCGCTTGGAGTTTCTACGATGGTTTTAAAGACGGCTTCAACTCTTCGACCTTATCCACATGGACATATTGTATTCAGTCATCATCTATTTTACAGTTATTACCTTGGAAAATGGTCTTACAAACTTTACTTCTCTTTTGGGTTCAATTTGTACCATCTCGTAAGATTTACTACTTACAACAGCTTCATCCTAGACCTACTGTTTTTCCGCAAGTAGAGGGGTCTCTGTATTGCCCTACCTACTTTTCTCGAACTGCACTTTTCTTAAAGTTGCTTTTGTTATATCTTTGTTGATATAAGTCTTTGAAGCTTTTAATGAAAGTTGTAATACAGAAATGACCACTACTTGGGATTCAAATGAGGTGAATAAATACTATCTTAAGGTTGGTCTATACATACAGTTTTGCATAACGTAAACAAAGTAATTAAAGAGTCATTAAGGGAATAATAAAAATATTACAGAACTTCCCTTCAACTGTAAAAATAGAGGAAGAAGTTACATCCTTTTATTCAGAGTGTGCTAATGAACAACTCTTAATTTCTAAATTGTTCTCAAATGACTTATCAGCTTTTATCTCAAGGTTTTGCTCTTTTTAGATCTGTGCACTCTCAAGTATAGCAATGATTAGATAGACCTAATGTTTTTCCACATGTACTGCACTTCTCTTGAAGTTGCATCCGTCTCATAGTTTCCCTCTTTTAAGGTCCGTACACTCTAAAGTCTAGCACTTATTTTATCTTACGTTCATCGTCCAATACACTCAGTGTCTTTATGCCACCTTTGAACTTTGTATAAACTAATGTTCTACTTTTAAAAGTCATCTTGGAAACTTAATATAGTTCATTTTGGCAACAAATCGCAAGTTGAGTTACTCTAAAAGTGTTATTTGATCAATACCCAGCCGTTTCTAATGACAGTGATATCTGGAAAAACATTTAGCATGTTCTGAGACCCTTTCGAAGTTTTCATGGCTGTAGATGTCTCCACAAGCAGGTTTGATGGAACGGTAGTTCTTTGGTGAAGTGGGTAATTGGACTAAACATGAACTCGAGTTTCTAGGCAGTTAAACAGTACCCTAGTGGTATTCAGGTCTCCACAAAATCGTCTGCCATAGACCTTGTGATCGATATGAGCCTACTCTTGTCTATTTGCATACCTGTGGTTTAATCCTTCGTTCTGTATTGTTTTCCCAGGATAAGTCGGTTCAAACCGCCAGATCAATGGGAACTACATCCCTCCAACATAGCCCTAGGGCATGTTATCGGAGAGGGAGCATTCGGAAAGGTTTATTTAGGCAGTATACAACACGTGAATACAACGACGGATGATCGTGGCCAGATTTATGTATATTCCCATTATGATCAGCCGATGGAGATGAAAGGCATCACTTATCAAGCTGCAGTGAAGCAGTTACAAGGTATTTATTTGATTTTCACCCTTCCAATGTCCGTACTTGGAATAGTGGGGAATTCATCAGGCCTCTCTGCCCGTTACATGCATTTTGCGTAAAAGGAAGAGGAGAACGACAATAGTCAGATTGGGCGGATGGAAGGAATGAAAGACACAGTATTGGTATAGTGGTAGAGTGTCAGACTCGCACTCCGAGGGGCGTGAGTTCGAACCGACCCTGAGCTTGCCTGCCACGATCCCGTAGGTACTGTGGTTTCGATAGATAGGACAGAGGGGGGACTACATGCATGAATAGCAAGAATAGCAAGAATAGCTAGCATTAAATGGCATGAAAAGTATGAGTAAAAGTAAGCATGAATAGATTGTCATCCAAAAAGGAAAAGTAACCGGTTCCTAGTAGTGGCTTCGGCCTTGATCACGGTGAATACAATATACAAAAATCAATAGACAGGCTAGGGTATTTGGTGGCCAAGGGTAGGCGCATGAGCAAGCTATACCCAGCGACGTTAATGTTGAGTGGTTTTAAATGCCATGACGCTAATAGCATACAGAGCAAATATGAACTAGGGAAATGTTCTTGAATTATTCCTGTTTAGATGCACTAGTTAGCAATAGTTGTGCCTACCCACATTCGTGGCAGTTTTGGTTTTTCGAGTCCCATCGGCGCCATCAAGGCCTCGTCCCCCCATAAAGGAAGGGGCCGACGACGTAAGGGTCGCCCCGCATGACAAGGGTGGTCGGGCCCAACTACAGACATACTAAGACCGTCTTTAGGTCCCGCTCCCCAGTATAATTGGTCGGAAGCTTGCAAAGTATGTTGTCCTCCCCTAAACATTTCTTTTTTAAGTAGTTGTTACCTCCTTTTCACTCAGCCCATTGGGTTTAAAGGTGTTCAGATTGTACTGCCAGAACGATTCTTTCTAGGGTCAAGAAATTTCTGTGTTTGCATTATCTATGAGCTTAAACCCCCAATCCTGCATACCCCCGTGGTTTTCACTACGAAAATGCTTAAAAAGTCCACTCTGTGGTACTACCTTGTTTTTGCCTGACTCTGTGATACTACCTTGTTTTTGCCGGAGTTGTTGTAATGTAGTTCAGTTCAACATATTAGAGCTTACAAGTCTTGCATTCCAATAAGTATACCACTTCCTTTGACTTGCAATCCAGTCAACATATTTGGTATGCTCGAGAATTTTGGCAGGCCTAGAAGTCAGAGCTAGAGGTGATATAATTACAAACATGGCAGTTTTTTCTCTTGCGACAAGGTTCTTACCCATTTTTTCCACCCGAATTAGCATATCTAATTCTGGCTCGCACTAGGCTTTCTTTCAGCGATTTGGTCCTTCTAAATGACGCAATGGGTTTACACCTAAGGACGTTTTTGTGTTCCTCATCGCACTCCAGTATATTAAATTGTATTAAGTTTCCCATGGAACCCTGGATGGTAATATAAGGGGAAAACGTCCCTCTGCTCCCTCTGTTGAGGTGTTGGTGTATGTTCCTGAGGTTAAATAATGTCTTCTCGATTTAAAGACTTTGCACGCCCTATTTGTCCTAATATGAGGCCATATCTGTATCCACGAGGCGACAACCAGGGTTTCAGTAAAGCACACCTTCGTTCAGAGATTTTATCGTCTTAGCAGATAGGCCTTAACCGTACAGCTTGACTATAAGGGATCGCTCTTTTCGTGTGGAAAGGGTGGCAGGAAGTAAAGTGTAGGTATTGGTATGTATCAGTAGGTTTAACAAACAGATCCGTAGTGATTTTTCCCTGACTGAAAGTTTTTTGACATCAGGGAAGTGGTGGAATAGTTAAAAGTAAATTTAAGGGTTGGATGAAGCGAATTAAGGTAACTTAAAATCTCTAGAAGCTTGGCCTCCACGTGTTCGCAGATCATGAAGATGTCATCGATATACCTATGCCATATGGTGGGCTGTGCCTCAAATCCTTTTAGAGCGCGTTCCTCAAAGTCTCCCAAATCTTGTACCAATCGCTGTACCCGTAACTTGGCGGAAAAAACTATTATCGTGTACAAAATAATTATTCTTTAAAACGAACTTCGTTAACTCGAGGAGGGTTTCTGTAGAAATAGCTTGTCTTTTCTATTATTAAGGGCGGTTTTTGATGCTGACAAGCCCTCCTCGTGCTGAGTAATAGGATACCAGGCCACTACATCAATGGCACAAAAATGTGGTGTCGCTCGCTGCTAGCAGGTCCTTGATTTTACGTAGGAAGTCAGTAGTATCCTTAACGTATGATTTAACGCCTTGTGCAATGGGTTGCAAATGGTGGTCTAGAAATTCAGAAGTCCCTTCGGTGAAGTAGCCCGAGTTTGACACCACAGGGGGCCCAGGTACATTATGCAGTCTCTTATATATTTTTGGTAATAGGTAAAATCTTCCTACTTACTCTCTCTATATATATTGAAACTACAACAGATAAAAGCCATAAGAAAATCAGTATAAAAACAACAACTTGAAACGCTTTGCTTTTGCAAGCTTTCGGATTTTTCTCCTTCGTCAGGTTTTAAACCCAACAGTTTTACAATGGTCTTATATAAAAATAGTTACACGTGATATAAAGAATTCTAAAAACTACATGATTTCCTTCATACAAGTGAGAGAATTTGAAATCACCACAATCTGGAGTGTTTACTTAAGCGTTTTTCTGGAATGATTCTGACTCCATTCTACCTATCCTCGCTGTGAAGCTGAGGCTAAACTAGCCACAACAATGGGTGCCCCTTCTTAGCCATACGTTAGTCGTAAGGTGAACCCAGAGCCAATCCTGAAACGGTCAACCTTAAGCGCAGGCAGCGGAACGTCCTTCTCATTTAAACCATCCTGCACAAAAACGTTTAATTTATATTGCCAAAATGATTCTTTGGCTCTTAATCCTATTTCGTTTTTGTGTTGATCAATGACGTAAAATAGCCAATCTTCCATACTATTGTGATGGTCGGAAGAGAAGTGCTGAAGCAAACTCGCCTATAGGGCAGTACATAGTTTGTTTTCTTACTTGAGTTTTGAAACTTTACGATATTGTGATTTGTAGTTGTTGAGCCTTACTCTAAGCGCTGTTGTAGTACTACCTACATATTGCATGGCGCAATGTTTACATTTAGGAAGGTAAACTACTCCCTTAATATTGCACAGCGCCAAGGGCCAAAGCGAAGATCAAATTTTCGAGACCAATCCCTGCTGTAGAATGATTTTGCCTCTGCAATAAAGTTACAAACTGAACAGTTGCGGCGACCTTTGCAGCCACCCCACCCCACCCCACCCCCGACAATGCCTCGCTCAAATTTGGTAACTTAGCTCGGACTATTTTATCTTTTAAGTGTTTTTTATTACGAAAATACTTAAATATAGTTAAATAAAGCTATCATAGTTTTTGGCTCAATTACTCTTCAGTGTTCTGCGTCGCATTCTAAACAGTGGCGTAGCCAGGGGGATGCTTGGTATGCTAAGGATACCCTGGGAGAGGACTTCAAGGTAAAATAGCATACCCTGTTTTAAGACTGTCTCTTAATTTAAAAATACATTGGAGTCCCTTTTATCCACCAAATGCGCAGTCTGGGGCCATGACCCCCACATAAAACCGCCATTGCTAACAGCAGGAAAATCTTAAATAGGAATTTCCCATTCCCGACTGACACATTCTCGACTGACACTTCCCCGAACGGACATACCCCGACCGGACATACCCCCCGACACACCCCCGACTGGACATATCCCCGACCGGACATTTCTCCGACCGTAATGCCAACCCTTACTGAATACATCTTAACCCTTCTGGTGGGGACTTTTCATATGCGTTAACAGGTTGGGAGATGTGTCCTTCAGTTCAGTGGCGAGTTTGTTTTCAAGTAACATCAATATCTGTGCATGGGTCTCTAAAATGCGTAAAGCTTTGACAATAGTTTGTTCAATAGTTTGTATGATTTTCTCGTTGTACTGATTCGTCCCAGGTTTTAGCGGGGAAGTCAAATTTTGTCCTAGTTTGATTTATCTGAATGCACGAAAACTGTATGGATTTTAATCAGGTTCATACAAGGTACCCAACAGGCCCTGGAAACAACCGAAATGCCCACTCAGGCGCGGGGATGTGTCCATTCGGGAAAATGTCCGGTTGGGGATTTGTCCGGTCGGAGATTTGTCCGTTCGGGGATATGTTCGTTCGGGGATATGTCCATTCGGGGATATGTCCGTTCGGGGAAGTGTCAGTCGGGAATGTGTCAGTCAGGAATGTGTCCGGATACGCTTCCTGGTACATCCCCAGACGTTTATAGATTTTAGGCAAGAGATAAAATCTACCTGACCCTGGAGACACAACATCTAAAACTTCAAAGTCTCTGACGGTAAATCTTTTAAGTCGTTAAATAATTGTTTCATACGCCTACCTATTTCCACCGAGGGATCGCTGTTACATCATAAATATACAGATGTGTCCGAGAATTGTCGATGGGCTTCTAATAAGTAATCATTATAGTTCCATACTACCATCGCAGAGCCTTTATCTGCTGGCTTGATAACAATTTCTTTATCATTTTGTAATCCTGTAAGAGCTTGTTTTTCCGCGAAGCTAAGATTGGAGTAGTTTGAACCTTCTACAATTATTGCCATTATGTCCTCCTCAATTTTTGTTGATAAAAAGCTCAAAAGCTACATCTATATTTTTAGGATATAAATATTGAATATCAAATTTCATTTGTTTAAAATTCTTTTCATTTCAGTAGGTGCAACGTCAGATGAGAGAGAAGACTTTTTAAGTGAAATTAAGCTAATGAAGGATATTGGCTATCATAAAAATGTAGTGAGCATGCTAGGTTGCTGTACTATCAACGAACCGTATCTTCTCGTCGTTGAATATATGCCGTATGGTGATCTACTGCATTATTTGAGAGCTAGAAGACTCCAGGTGAGGAGATCAAGACAACTAACGCTGCTTTTATCTGTTAATTTGCAACTAACTTGTAGTTACTTGTCAGCTTAAAGGCAGGTGCCTGATGATTATTTAGGCTGGGTTCACGTACGATTTGCTCTATTCATAGCAACCGATGTCGATTCATTCAGATCTTACTTCACAAAAGATTGGAAGATTTTAGTTCCCGTCAAGTGGTTACAGAAATTGGGGAAATCCGTACGCTCTGTGCTTGACCGAGTCATTAAAAGCATAATCTTAGAAGAACGGGTTTATTTTCCCGTTGTGTAATTGTGATCCTTACTGTCGTCACATTACTCCAAATGCCCACTGTGCGAGCAATTGTTGGCTTATTGAATATACGGTTGAATGTAAGATATTTGTCAGTGTCGTAACTAAGCGTAGTAGTTATGGCACTCATGCTCCATCTCCACTTCTGTGATATTTTAGGTCCACCTCTAAGTCTTTCAAGATCTTTATTTTCATCTTGCCAACATTCAATGTGCACTACTCAGTTTCATTTTGTTTTTACTTTTACTTCGTCAATAGATGATGGGAGTTCACGATCAGAATAGCTGCCTCTCCCCGAAATATTCAGACAAGGAATTCGAAACCGTAAGACTGATAATATTCTGTACATATGCTTTCCTTCTGAGATAAGATTGGTTACGAGACCCGCCTCACTTTCCAGATGGGAGTGCTTTTACTGGCTAAATAGATTTTAAACCTACTGCAATGATATCGACAGACTGAATCAGGTAGTCGTATTTGTTTCGAAGGAAGACGACGAAAGGCGTTTGACAGTTTGACAAAGGCCATAATGTTTGTTTTCAAACAGAGCTGTAGGTAGTAGCAATTTATGTGTAAAACCGTGTCCCCTCACTTTCACCCTGTCTCAGTTACGTTGATGGGAAAAGATAGTAGTGCGAATGAAAACTAGGAAAAGTCCAAGATTCCCAATCCATAAAAGCCGTGACGTCAAGGAGGCATTGTCTGTCCCAAATACGAGGACTGTTAATGCACTATTCACGATCAGTTACCTCCAAGGTGAAAAATGGTGATACGGTGAAGGGTGACTCATCACCAGATGATAGTTGCTAACAGCAGATAGTGGAAGGTTTCATTTCAGCAAACGATCCCCGCATCGTAAGAGACACCAGCGTCGATCGTGCAAGAAAGTACTCACTAAATAGAAAAATTAGATAAAATTCCACCAAATTAACGCAATTAGAGACAGGCAATATGAGAAAGCGAAGGAAACTGCAGCATAAGCCTCGAGAATACGTTTTATAGTATTGTCGTAATTAAATAGGGAAAACGTATTTTTAGAAATCGAATAACTACTTTCTCCTTTTATAGCGAAGTTTCGGTTGTTCATTTGCTGTTCCCACTCATCAGAGATGAACAGGTTTTGACTTGACTTACTTGACTTATGGCGAAGAGTCATCTGTCTGTTCGAGCGGACAGGTTTTGATACCACATCAATATTACTCAATAGTCCGCTGGTGCAATTTCCTCGAAACTCTTGGCGTATGCCTCTTGAAAGGGTGAACGATCATCATTACCGGCTGCATATTTATTTGACAATATATGTATGTATGGGCATAAATGCCCCTAGTAACCTGAACTAGAATAGTGATGAAGGAAGAACAAATTTTGCTGCGTAATTTGTATCCATTACCCACCATTACACTAATAAGAAGTCACAACAATTGCTCAATTAGAAGAGCGCGTCTGATGTAGGACACCACTTTAGTAAATCAACTTTCGAGAAAACGTGAAATGGGTAGCTTGATTTTTAAAATAGAGTTTTGACCACTGGACCAGAGAGCCTTACCTCCTTAAGTGGTTGATATTAGCTTTACCTATCTTCATATGAAGGGCCAGTAGTCCTTGAGAGAAGGTTCAATGGGGATTGATGTTTTAATGGAAGCTCAAGAGGTCTTCGTTGTAATAAAATTGTAGACGACTCGATTTTGATTCTCGTAATCGTTTTCCCTTGGCCGCAGCCTTATCTCAAGCATTAGACTTCACGTGTTATTTACTTCTAAAACGGAGGTCATTTGGTAGCCATTGACATAGATCAGTTACTTGAGGGCGTTGAACTGGTTGAGTTGTATAATTAAGAGATATTCTGAAACCAACACTTTGGGACTCTCTTATTACTTGCCATGGGATTTGTGAAAGCAATGCACCCTATTTCCATAAAAGCATATTAGGATTTAAGACGTTTTATATTATTGCAATTTATTGATGTTATTGAGACTTGTAAAAGAAATTGGGCTGACCTTATCATCGTCGTTGTAATACTCACGATATCAGTCTAGTCAGTAATGTGTTGAAAATATGAGGCAAGGTGTTCCCTCATTGCCATGGAAAACTTGGTTTGATGCGAAAGCGGCTAAAATTTGGAAGTGGCATGTTTACCTTTTGATCTTTGGTTTTAAGTTGGTTTTGATACCACTTATGTTAATCAAAATAGCGGCACCTGTTACACTTGCCTTTAGATGCAATATTAGACTGTGCGACTCGCAATGTTTTGCCAGCTGGAATTAATGGTTTGAGCGTTATGAAAATTTAGATTTACTGGGGGATAACGGATAATGACAACGGCTTAAAGGGTTACACTTATGTGTCTTAACTGTAATGCAGTTTGCCTTAACAGCGTTCACTACCCAAACATCTGCATAGACTTCCATAAGAAATTTGTAAAAGCAGTGCACAATCTTGACCATTCTAATTTGGAAGCGAACATCCTTTCATCACTACTTTAATTCACCGTAAACTTAGTAGCAGCTACTAGTCGCCCTGATGTTCACTCAACTGTTTAAATGCTATTTACTTCATCGTTATTCTTCTCAACAGACAAGATACAGTAATCCACAAGTCCTATAGCGCACTACAAGCTTTCGCTACAAGCTTTCATTTTATGTCTTCCGAAGCACAATTGCTTACATGTACCGGCCTCTCTACCCTTTACGTCTTGGTTATGCAGCACACAAGAGACATTCCAACACAATTCAGACTAATCCTAGCCTCTTGCTGTGCAAAGTAAAACTGTACCATAGAATGGGTGCTAGGACAACATACCGTGAATGCGTGATCCCTATGTTCACGTCATGGTAACACAGTTCTCTAGTGAATGTCAAACGTGTATTTTTGTTTGTAAAACAGTTTCTAATGATATATGTAATATTTTTTTGTGTTAAGTTTTATGTGAACAGACCAGAGATTTTCAATCTTGTTCGTTAAAAAGACTATGTTTTTACATAGATCGTCAAGCGGCACACTACAGACCAAACGGAAATTAGAGTGATTCACTGTAGGAATAAATTGGTCCAAGAACAATTTTGCCCCTCAAATCGTTCATCATATTGCAGATTTTTATGAGCCGAAAGTTCAAACGCTGGCAAGAATGGCTGAGATGCAGAAGCCACGTGAAAATGAGTATTTTCCATGGTTTATCAGTATACGGATGCATAGGAATTCATTTATTTTAGTCATGTACTATATTGTTTTGATTGCTCATTCTTACGCCGTCCAAAAGTATTGGTAGTCTACAGATATTGATGTGAAAGTGATGGAATATTCTCTCTAGTGCTCATCTTTATTACAATAGTATCTTAAATGCTTCCTTAATCATTCACCAGGCCAACTGAGGAAATGGGAATGCAACTCTGACATGATGTTAAACTTCCAAGGTTCAGTTGTAGTAGTCCTTTAGCTATTTTAACTGAAAGCATGCTTTTCCTTTTTATTTCAGTCCGATTCAAAGCTCATCCCAACACGTACAGCATACACCGATTGTCAAAGCAACGGTACAGTGTATGGAGATCATTCGGTAGAATCTGGTTATCGCAGCACAGGACTGGATCTGACCGAATGCTTATTGCCTGAAGACCTACTTCGATTTAGTTGGCAAATTGCAGCCGGGATGGTAAGTAGCATGTACCAAATATTTCTAATTTAACGCGTCGCTCTAATGAGAGGAATTTAGCATTATTTGCAAGATGGTATCACGATGTAACAGAGCGATTTTTATTATCAGAGACTTTTAATTAAGAATAAATATTCCAGGTCTTTTATTTGTTCTTTGGTTATTGTAGCAAACTGAGTGAATTCTTTAGAAGATATATAAAGGTCATAGCCAGTTTTGTGAGTTGCATCTATCTCTTTATCAGTTCTGATCTTTGTAATGTTATGAATAAAGAATTCAGTAAAATCGTTTGCGAGTTTGTTCATGGAAACACTTGTGGGATATAGATTTCCCTTCTTTCTGTGAAGAACTATTCGTCGTTTTAGTTAGGACTTCATTGTTCTTGTGTTCGTTGATCAGCTTGGGATATGACCTTATGTAAATGTTTCATCCGAGTGGAGTAGTTTCAAAGAAGAGTTTTCTATATTATGATGTCAAAAACGTCCAAAGATTTTGAACGACTGTGAAAATGTTACATCAGCATAAATTCTATAACAATTATTGAGTTGTTAAAAGAGACATAGCCCAGTATAGCCTCCCTCTCCCACCCTGCTATTGTGATAGAATGTGTTTCTATAATAGAAAATAGTTACCTTTGTACTTCCTCTGTATTTGCACTCTTTTTTGCTACTTTATGTCTAATTGTAAGCTTTTGGACATTGACGTCCTGCCCTGACCTCCCTGATCACCTCCTTCATGTCTCAAGGTACGTGTGATATATGTCGAGTATTTTACGTACTACTAGTAGTATGACAGAGAATCACTGTTTGTTAGATGTAAACAAATATGGCCCACTGCGACGATAGGCATTCCCCTCCTCGGAACAACACATTAAAAATCTCCCCGGTTAATAAGTAGGATTGCAGTTGTAGTGATGTTGTTTCATTAGTGTCACTAAAAATACTCAACAATATCTGCCCACCCGATGGTATTGCGCCGCGTTTTACTGCCAAGAATTAGCTATCTTATCGTATTCCGCCTTTCAAATGTTATACGAATGACCTTCTCGTCACCGTCTTTCCTTCCTATTTTCTGTTCCTGAATGCCAGATACTCATTTACACTTAAACAATCGCTGAAAAATGCATTCAGGGAGGTCTGATACAAAAGTTGGTCTCCCTAGTTTTTCGTTGTTGCTGTTGCGTTCCAAGATTGTAAAGCC
Organism: Carybdea cf. marsupialis auct. non (Linnaeus, 1758); assembly: GCA_010016065.2. Classification (NCBI taxonomy): domain Eukaryota; kingdom Metazoa; phylum Cnidaria; class Cubozoa; order Carybdeida; family Carybdeidae; genus Carybdea; species Carybdea cf. marsupialis auct. non (Linnaeus, 1758). The sequence goes on from JAAAKL020001876.1 coordinate 13,666, forward strand.
GAGAATACGGTACTTCGTGTAACAATCACCAATTGGAGTCTCCCGCCTGTGCCTAATACATGGAGAACAGGAACGGTTCTTCGGCCTATTCTTCCGCAAAATAATTTTAGAAAATCGTCTTACGGCTGCGTTTTATAAATAGATTCCATACAAGAGGAACATGAATTTGAGGATACACATAAATCATTGTTAAAAGAAATCACCCATACATTGAATTTTCTAGGAGGGGGTGTATTGTCCCTCCTGCCCATACACAAGAACCGCCACTGCGTGTAGACAGCTAAATCGGCTAGGCCCGCAACATGCAATTTCTGCTTTGAGGGTGCCAATGGGCAACAGTACATAATTCCAGAAATCATAATTCCAGAAATCAAGAATTTTCGGTTCTATCTAATTTAGTAGCTAAGCGACAAAAAGACATGATGTAATTGTCAATGATAGTCTATTATCATGACGATACGACATGATACCATACGACATGACCAAATTTCCAGCGATTTGTATTTCCTTTGTGAAAATTATTTTCAACTTTATATGCGCATTTATGCATATATGTTTTCTATGTTTATCTATATCTTATTATTGGTATACGATATGACAGGAAGCCGATGTATGATTATGTTCGTCATCCTTTCCTTTGCCTCAAATTTTATCCATTTTATTTCCGGTTTTCTGTTCAAATGTAAAGGAGTTCTTGGCAGAGAGAAGCTTTGTTCATCGAGATCTTGCTGCAAGGAACATTCTCGTTGGAGAAGGGAAAACTTGCAAAATATCAGACTTTGGCCTGACACGTAATCTTATCGGTGAGCAAGTTTATATGAGCAGGAAGAGCCGAAAATTACCGATAAAGTGGATGTCGCTTGAAGCAATTTTGTGCCAAGAATTTACAACAATGAGCGACGTGTAAGCATACATTTTTATGTAATACACAACTGTAAATTGTGAGACTTCATAATTTAATAACAATTCACAAAGTAATGTTAAGGGCATTGTTGTTGTCAAGGGAGGTTACAGAAAATTGGTGAATAGCTGATTTGCGCTTAAACACAGTACTATGATGAAAAGAAACTCCAGAAAGAGGATGAAACACCAAAGCTGCGTTCACACCAAAATCGGTTCTTAACACCGTTTGACTCAAAACCGTTTGAAAGCAAAAAGGGTTTGAGAACAGTTCTGAGAACGGTTCATACTTTCTATGTTGTTGTCCAAGAGAAGATGGCGGGTAAAAGCTGCAGACTAACTGTGCTCGTTCCCTTACTTCTTACTTACAAAGTTACAGTCAGACCTCTGAATGTGTCCAGATCGTGCCACTTTCACTGCTCTTTGCCATTTTTTCAAATAGAATTGTATCACGGCTCTTTAAAGTTAGTTTGCTACTTGAATGAAATGGATAGAAAAAGTTTTATTTTTGATTCTAGGTGGGAAAGTAGTGGATTTTATTTAACTCGGCTGTGCGATTTGTTAACCACCTCTGCGCAGTGACGTAAAAGGCAAGTATTGATGGCATTCCCGAATTTCTGGGAAACGTCTTGAACTGAAGGCCTCAATGTCCAAGTTTTAATTTATGCAAAATCGGTTCTCTGTCTTAAAACGTTTTTGAAACCTACTCCTTACCTGTTTTGGATAAAACGGTTTTTAAAACGGTTATGATAAATCTTGCTCAGTCTGAACCGACTTGAACTTTGGAACCGTACTCAAAACCATTTTAAGCCTTGGTGTGAACGCAGCTCAAGAGTTAGATAAAAATGGAAAGCGTTTCGTACTTTCGTTTCTGATCTTGAGCATATGAAAGCGTCCCCTACTAGGAATTGATAAGATCCTTGCAATTACCCTTTGGAAACATCTCATGGAATCAAACGTATATTTTACCTGCCTTTGTTATGTACATTAAAAAGATGAGACTTGCTCATGGTAGCCAATTGTATGATGAGTAAATGCCCACGATCTGTTCCAACTTCTCTGTTATTGAGCAGATTGGTTAATAAACTTACGACCTGGCCCTGTTAGGGGCTTGTACAGTCAAACCTGCCTATAACGATCACTAAAGGGAGTGATCAGTTTTGGCCGTTATGGAGAGGTAGCCGTTTTATAAAGGTTAGTAATAAAAGGGGAACTTTTTAATTATCATTTTGTGTGTGATGATAAATTAAACGTGCTCAAAATAATAACAAGGCATTTTATAACAATAATTTGTGATGAAAACGTTTTAAAGCTACTAAGATGAAAAGTAGTCAGCTATCTTGCTTTGCCTCGCAGTACGTCGTTCCACAACAAATTTAGTAACCTTAGTATGCAAGTTAAGTAAGTCATCCAGTTGCCGTATACAAACATATGTAAAGGACGGCCGCGGTGATAAAATGAAAATTGCTAGCTTATTATTGCTAGCTTACTGTGGTAATATGACTTAAAAGTTGAACAGGAGAGCTCACTGTCCTATCCTTATTCACTGTGGCAAACCTACGATCAAGCCAGAATGAAGACACGTTTTTAAAATTGCAGTTCTCTACTCCCCTACCTCTCCGTAACCATGATGTTTTCGTGGCTGTCAGTCTCTTGAGATCATTTAATGTAGATGATAACCACCTTTCAGATTTTTGAAGAAATCAGTTCTGTTTGATTATCTTGAGAAATGAAAAACAGCTATGAATTGCCTAGATGAATAACTAATTGCAATTTCGTCGAAAAGCGACACTAAAGCAAGGATGTATTAATACCTTTACCTTTGAAAAACAAAGCACTTGCAACTGTATCGTAGCAGATATAAGATATGAAACTATATCGGCCCTGTATACAGGGGAATATATTGACCTGGTCTGAATAAAAGTGGTCGCTGGCCACGTTGGGAGGTTACCGTTCTATAAAGGTAAATTTCTGTAACGGCTGGTGCATTGCTGACCGCTATGGATAGGTGGCGGCTCTGTAGAGGTGGCAGGATAGACTGTATTCAAATTTTAATTGCATTTTCGAAATGTATGTTAACCTTGAGCAGCAATGTTGCTTCCGTTTAAATTGTCATGTGTTTTCAAACAACGATGTTTGGGGTTCATTTTCATTTGACTCTTTCGTACTACGCAAATTTTGTAGGTGGGCATTTGGAGTGGTTCTTTTCGAATTGGTGACCTTAGGTAAGTTTTTTTAATGCGTGGCCGTGACTATCGTGTTTAGAAATCGCCGATTATTTTAAGTTGCTGTGTATTCTCTCTTGATATTGGCACTTTTTCATCGATTGCCTTTAAGAAGTTCTTTTTTGCCTGACTTAAAATACGACTTACGTGTACCTTATGGGCTTTTAACCAAGTGGCCCTGTCCTTCTTTCTCAGGTATTGGATTGGATAAAAAATATGCATTCTTCTGTACTTGTCTGCAAACGGATTTTTAATCAATAAGTTACTATCACATGACAATGTGATGTAAGAGGAATGCAAATACTTCTGTAAAACACAACGGAGGCTAGCCATTCGCGGTTGATTTTCTGTTCTTGATGACTTTTCACTACAATTATCTAGTATGTTCTAATTATTCTCGTAACTGTTCGATGCCAAGATCTTCGTTCTGGTTTTCTGCAGTTCGTTGCTCAAGATTTTGAGTAAATAAGAAGTTTTGAAAGACTTCTATGGAGGCCGATGTAGCAAAATATCGGGGTTTTGGGAAACATTAAAAATACGGTGGAGCACGTAACGGCTTTGGAAAGGAGAAGTGAACTGTTGTTTACTTGTATTTTCTATAGAGATTGTTGGGCTATCGCCCCGCAATTAATACTTCCCAGTCATTTGATTGCAAGGTTTTCGTATCACTGTTTGTCCTCACCTTTAAATACATTTTTTTGCTTAGTATTTTTTATAAACTGATTGTAACGTAGTAAATTTGGTATCTTGTTATGGTAACCATTACCTTGACCCGTATGTTCTTTTCCTTATAGGCGGGACACCATATGCAGCTATTGATAATCATACATTACTACGCAAACTCAAAGCAGGGTATCGTATGGAACAGCCAGAAAATTGTTTCGATGAAGTGTGAGTATTCATTTTACCATTATATGTAGGTTGTATAATTGAATGTGAAACTGAATAATGCAATTGCAAGATTCAAAGCAAGGAGTCATTGCTTTGAGGACCTCTTGATATGGTTGAGTTGAGAGCCTTAGAGTCTATTGTATGGCATCTTACTATATGACATTACATAGACTACCGTAGAGACTGAAATGTAAATTTTTTTTAGATTTTTATCAGTAGTTGACTCAATGATGAAGACGTCTCTCCCTTGACCATCTGTAATAGAATCGAAATATATGTAATTTGTTTGTAAGGCACTTTGATATAGTAAGCATCATTGTAGTAAAAAGTACTGCTGATAATTTTAACCAGAAAATTATTAAAACAAAAATTCATTTTCCAAATTTGAATTAACGATTGAACAAACAATGAATTTTTTATCGTCGCAGCGATTTGAAAAGCATCATATTGGTGATACGTTGTCTAATCAAGCAGAACTGGCCTTGTCTTGCAATTTGCTGGGCCAAATCGCCATGTACCCAAAAGGCATGAGTTCGATTTCTTTCGCATTGTTGTTGAGTACGAAGATGTTATGCTCGTGAAAAACTACTTCAACTAGGCTTTCTTTCAATAAGTCGAGCGTTGACTTGTATAGTAAGTACCAGTAACAGTTTTCGTTACTTGATCTCCGAAACTAGAAAAAATTACGCGAGATTTGACTTTAGTAATCTGCCTACCGTTACTGATTATCCCCACAAATTGTTCTATTCTGTGTTCATTCCAACAGTTACAGTATTATGCTTGCTTGCTGGGATGAAGACCCATTTAACCGCCCAACGTTTGCGAACCTGCGTGAAACAATAGAGGAATTGATATGCAAAGGAACACCATATGTTTCGTTTGATGTCGATGAAAGTCACCCTTATTACAACGTACCATCCTTCAAGAGCCTGGAGAGTGATCAAGTCAGCCTTTCCGACTTGACGTTTGCGGAGGATTGTAAATCTCGTGATGTGAGCCCAACACCAGATGCGCCAAGTCCTGAAGGCTATAAGAATCAGGACTACAAGCTAGAATTCCACTCGTCACTTCCACTTTCTGGTATGGATAACCTTGGTTTTGAAAGGTACGCCAAAGCCAGATTATCATTACCACGCACAGTTGAAATAGATTTATGCAAGAATTATATTCAGTAAGACACCCCACAGGAGGACGTTATGCACAACGCACTGATGATTAGCTTTGTGTTGAATGTCATGGTACTTTCTCGAGGGGATACTCTAAATTTCTGTGTTTTCATGATTTACCTATTGTAATTTAGAAACAGATCTGTTTATTTCTAGAGCAGCCGCTTTAAGTGGCTTTTTACTTCAAGGTTAATATTTTAAAATTATGAGTAGTTTTAGAGTGTACAGGTTCATGTGCTTAAAGTCAAGGCAAACAAGAAGCTAGAAACTCCCATCGTTTCCTGTATTATTTTGGCTGTAGGAAAAAACATAAATGGAGCTTTGATGAGGACATACTATCCCTCTTGAGCCTCTAGTCTTGAAGCCTTCCCTTAAAATCAACTTCAGAGCTCTTTTTGTGATTGATATTTTCCCCTGCCGTTGGACTTCAATAAGAAATGTGACTAAAGGAGCCTTTATGAAAAGGTTAACTGTAAGGCATATTTATACTATTTAACAAGGCATACTTATTAAAGAGTCGTTCGAGGCAAAAATCGCTTTCATATGTAACTTGACTTTGGTCAAAAGAGTCCTTAAACGCTTCTTTCAAAAAAAAATCTGTATATTTTCTCATCACCATGTAATAGAAGAATGTGACAGATATTCCATTTTATTCTAATGTCTCAAGACAGTTAAGATAGCATGTCAAATAGTTCCAACTGATCTTCTTTTATTTGATTGACTCGCATCAACTCCATTGCAGTCAAGCTCTATCAAATCCTAACGTTTTCATGTATTACCACCAAAGATCACGTGCAAGTGGCAGGCAGGAAGCTTAATGACATTTATGTTTGCTAGAATCGTTCTGTGTGTTAAACGTCCGCAGTCGATTTACTGGATTATAGGACTGGTTTTGTTCTTCCAGAGCAAGTGCGCATCAAATGCTATCTTGCGCCCTGCGTTAAAAGCGGGAGAGTTAAATAGAAGGTCGGCTCCAAGAGATACACGTGTTTTTTCTAGGTTTTTGCACTTGAGTCATCAGTTCTTCACCTGATCGTAAGAAGAGAAATTTAAGGGGTGGTAGTTTCTGATGTTTATTATTACATCAAATTTTCAGATCTTATCGAATTTTAATAATGGTTGCCCAGCAGCTTCTTGACATCAATGATAGCTTGTGAAGCCTTAAGACTCGGCGTTAATTGAATTTCCGTTTACTTGCCAACAAGGTTCTGTAAGGAGATTAGCGTTAACTTGATGTTATGTGAAAAGAACAAGTCAGCTTATTGACTTTTGATCATTATTACTGTATTTCGATTTTTCATTTTTAAATGATAATGGAAGTTTTGTTTGTATTCTACCCCTTTCAGATAGTTTCGGCGATACCTTGCAAGGTTAGAGTATGCACAGTTGCGTATCGCCCTGCACATGCATTGGGTACAATTTGCTTCATTCCCACTGCGCACTGCCCCAGGGCGATACACAAAGAAGAGAGGTCGAGTTGCTTTTACATGCTACACCTAGGATTGTGATGCGCATGCAGATCAGTTGCAGCTAACGAGCTCCCCAAAGCACGCGAAGCTATACTGATCCACGCTGCTGCAAGGTAAATTCTCCCAATCCTGATATTCAGCGAATTTATGAAAGCCAGCATCAATTTCTCAATTTACAACGCTAATGAGCTTGAGTGCTAATGTTGCCTTGCCATGAAGGTTAATAGTTGCGCTGACCTCGGTAGGTTAAAGATGTCGGATTGCATGTTGATAGAATGGAAGGTAATAGCGGCGGAGGTATACACAGGTTGTCGCTTTTTAACAGACACTCGCCCCTGTAAAATGCCCCTACATCAACAAGACTTAAGATAATGTTATTTTAATGTCTTGTCTGTAATTGTTGTAGAGGACAATTATAGTGTTGGAAGTGTTTGCTTTTAAGGTGTTTTTTGTGATTGATTTTACTTGGAGTAAGACTCTAGGGATAACGAGGACAGTAGCTTGTTGTAGAGAGTTGATAGTAGCGTGGCATTTATTGTGTAACCATTAGTGAAATTATCTTTATTGTAACAACTGTAGTATAAGTAGATATTAGGTATTTGGAGTGAAGAGAATAACCTACATTCATGATCTTTTATTATTGGAAACATTTATCGGTATATGTACAGGTTCATGAAATAATAGGTGGGATGACATGTTGTTGAGTTAACGACTATGATTGTCTCGAATAGGGGCCATCCTACCATTGATGGTACATGTATAATAGTTTACACGCACTTCTTCTTTAAGGCGGGTTCCTTAATATTCGGTGGTGCAATAGACTGTATTTACTAGATTTTAAACGTGAAATTTAATTTTTTGGTATTCGGCATTTTCCAATTCAAGAGTATCTATCGATAGAACTTCATTTGATGTGAGGATTGTTTTCCTTCGAGCTCACTCTTTTGGGGCAGTTCGGATATTTATGTATTCCAGAACATTGGATTGCTCTATTTGCTACAAAAAGGCGAGATAGACCATTTACCCAGATATTGAGAGAATTAGCGAGAGAAATAGGTTTAATATGGAATGTGCGGGAACATAGTGTTGTTTCCTTCAGAGACATTTGCCGTATTTCTTAGGATATTGTCACCATGTTGTAATTGAACTCTTCTCGTTTCATTGAAATATGGTCATGTAATGCTTTAATTAAAGAGCAATTATTTCCGCGTGTTTACTTGTTGAATTTAGTCAAGAGTGTAATTTGCAACTGGTTCTTTGTATGTTTATTTTCGTTATTAATCGGCTGTAGGTAGAACAGGGGTCATCAAACTAAGACCCACTAGATCATTTCATTCGGCCCTCGGCAGCACTTATATGCCTAAAAATTTGTTTACAAATGTTACTTCTTCAACACGTATTTAAGTGAAACAACCAATGTGTATGATAATCTGTAACAGTCATGGCAAAACAAATGACAGCAAACTGCCGCCATGCCAAGCCATCTGACGTGAATGTAAAGAACAAATGGGTTCGGTGACCCCCACTGGCCTCTCAGTGTTATGTTCCGCTGTGAGAAACATTTAGTGACCCCATATTTAACAAACTCGTATGAACTTGCACCCAGTCCTGCTGAATGGATTGCAGACAGAACAAAATAGATTGTAAAATAGTGGATTTTATTACCGAGTCATGCGAAAGGAAGCTGCCGTTTTCCGTTGATATTGCTGTGGCCCTAAACACCAGATGCTGGTGAGATAAGAACGTTGAATTTTACAGTGCCGTGCCACAGTATAAAGTCGGCAAGGAGCTCGGTATATCACAGGTCGTATGGACATTTCCGGGCGGTTAGCATTTCTCAGCTTTGTTGGAAGGCTCGTTTTGCTAAAAAACTCTTCTTGCATGCTGTAAATAGTGTGTACTGGGGGGAAGTTTTCAATTCAAAAACATGTCCGGCGGAAGAAAATGTGAAGCATAGGTTAGACGGACTTTTACAGGTCGGCAGTTTGCTATACAAAGTATTTTTAACCGTCGTGAACCAGCTAACGTGATACTAATTTTATCGAATTAAAACATCTTTGACTCTCAGACATAGACAACAGTGCAAATTGTATATAGAATTTTATAAAGTTCTACTGTTCTTTATTCGTGTCGGTGCTTGAAATGCATGGTATTCAAACGTCCTGTGATTTTCAACCCATTTATTGCGGCACGCGTATGTACTGTCAGAAATCTGTAGATATATCGCAAGAAACAATCCGTTTTTGCGGACTCAGAGCACGTTATTTAGTTCCCATTGTTTAGGACTTGGAATTTAGTCACTTGTAATAGCGCAAAATAATGTGTTTGTAATACCTGAGAGCCTTTACTTTGACAACACCTGCAACAACTATGGGTGGACTTTTAAGGAGAAACGTCCTTATCGCCACAAATTTTAGACATGAGACCAACTTTTGACGTCTGCTATTACGTGAAAAGCAGCGACACTGTTAGATTTCGTGGTAGATGTCTTGAGTACCAAAGTATGAGCCTTGTGCGCCGCCGGCCCAGGTTTTACACATAAGTCGTCTCTAATCAAATCCAACCCTCACACTTGGTTAATGTCCATAAATTTAATAGCTTAATTCGTTTTATATATACTGTATACGACTGCAGTTTCACTTTGTAACAGTTTTGTCAAGGGTGTTCCGCGTGATTTTTTTTGGTGCCGGGCTGAAAGGGTTGAAAAGCACTGTCTTCGGTAACATGTTGTATTGTACATGGTTTAAAGTACCGTAGGAAATTTCTAGGTAGACAATAGATCATCTTGGTGCTTGCTATTAAAGGTTTCCATCGTATTTATACAGTTCTTTCTTGTTTGGTGCATTGTAAAGAGGATATTACTTCTACCAATATGTACTGTTACTTTTCTTATGAACATCAGTGAGCGTGTCAGTCAATGATGTGGTCTTGGGTGGAACTCAATGCTTGTGATGGCATACTATTTTTATATGGGTTTTCATGGAAATGGCGGCGGAAGGTGATTTCAATTGGAGGAGGGCGGGGGGGGGGCATTTATCTGAATTATATCCTTAGTTTCATGGAGCTCATTTTCTGTTGTTTATGCTGTTTGTTCTCAGGGATGAGGAAGTCATGACAGTGCACGTACTCATTAATCTAAACTTATCCTTAGGTAGCTTTTGCCTAGACTAAAAGATGGCATTTCTTGCAATATTGAAAAGTACTCGGAGAAGTGTCCCCCCTCCCCCGACTCAACCACTATTGTGTAAGCAAGACAGGTATTTAGCCTCGAACCGGAGATTTCAATTTGATGTTGATGGGCTTGGTTAGCAATCTGTTGGCTTAATCCATGCCTCACTGTTGGCAGCTTGTTTAAAATGAAATCCAATGAATAAAGGGCTTTTTCTAGAGTTAGAAGCAGCAATGTTTGTCATTCCATAAAGCTCAGCCACCATGAGAATCAAATAGAAAGGGATACAGATTGTTAGAAGAACAAGATCCGTATCAAGAACTAATGTTCCATTTGGTAACTCCATGAGGAAAAGAACTTAAATGTTAACATGTCCACAATTGTTTGCACCACCAAACAACTAGCAGACATTTCTGCTACATATAAAATGCAAGTCTATTAAGCAAGAGAAGACCAAGAATATTATCCTGAGCAGATATATCCCGACTAGAATATGGATTGGCTACTCAAATTTATTTTATGCATCAGTTGTAACATCATTCAAGTCAGGTAACCCGTTATGAATTTGAAAGCAGAGCTATCATGCATAACGGCAACCCACTACTACTCCAATGTTGCTACCCAATCTCTACGTCATTTGTAGATACAGAAGCGAGCCTTAAATGATCATTTAACCACTTCGATGGTTTCTGTAGGGCAGCTTTGGATTGTCCACTGTGCATAAAAAGTCTTTCATTGAGAGCGAGACTGCCTTTCAAAACGTACTTGTGTAAATATAGAGAATGAGTTTGCAGTTCCTTGCTGTTGGTCTGTAATGACGTGGCAATGTTAGCCGGAAAGACACCAAGCGTATTAATTGCTGTGTGGATTAAGCCATTCTGTCTCACAAAATCTGTTATTCATACTATCTCGAACTTGGCTCAATGTAGTTCTTGATTTAACAAATCTTGTCCAGTGTTTCTTCTTTTCACTGAGACGACTGGGTTTACTTGCCGGGAATAATGTTTCCAGACCTCACCTGCCACATGCCGGAAGGTACATATCAGTACGTTATAATGAGAACATGAGCATTGATTGCATTTAATATCGAATATCAGAAGAGAGAAAAGGTATGGTTGCATAATCTGGAAACGATATTGGAAGGTGGAAATTTTTGATCGCCAAAATATTTCATATTCTTTAAAGCGATATAAATTGGACAACCCATCCTTTCCCACAAGTGTTTTGCCACGAATCGGATCATTCTAATTGTATCCCCTGACCCACCCGTTGATTCGTCACTGGCTCACATAGCTGTTATGTGAGATTATGTCGATTGAATATATCCGCATTTTGATTCTTGTAATACATTGAAGTTGCCCTACGATGGGTGTATTCTAACGTCTTGTATTGACCTACTCCCTTTTGTCTACTATTTTACCTTGTAATGCTTTCGCTATGCTTGGGTTTAGTTGCATATGGCCAGCCGGTTCAAAGGAAGCGGGTATATGTAATTGAAAATTGGGGGTCATTATCAATCACGCCTTAATGACGTTCGTAAATATTGTCACGAACATGCTATTAGTGATAAGTGTAATACACCGTTCCAGATTTGACCTTTTTCTCGGTCACGCAGTATCACAGACTGAAAGTCCGTCAAAGTCTGTAAACAAATAGAGCCAAGACATAGCCATGTTAGGAGCTTTCATCAAAGTAAACTCGTGATTTCTTGAATTTCGAATAATCCGAGAGTCGTAAATGAATAGCATAGTTAGCTCAGGATGTTTTGGAGCAGAGGTACGGGAACAACATCAGTTTTTTATACTTACCTCTAAACGTAAACGATCTAAAACGCGGGAAACTTCTTTACAGTAATTTGCTATTACAATTTTATTTTAGTACCTATTCAAGGATAACTAAAACGTTCAACTCGTTGTGCAAAATCTCCCATAACACGCGTTTGTGACTGAACCCAAACAGTAAAAAGAAACCGGGAAGCTAGCTCGATCAACAGCCCCTCTACTGTTATACTTCAGTAGTTGGGCGCATTATTAGCTTACAGCGAAACTTGTTCACTATGAGTCAGGGTGCGCAGTAAAACCCACGGCTTCTCGAAGGAGAAAACAGACCACGTTTAGGCCTATTCGTGGACTCAAGCCTGAACAGGCTTGTGTGAGACACAAAGTTAGTTTCTCAACAATATTTTGATAAAGTTCTTATACAAAACATCGTTGTGAATCAAGGTTGACAGAATTCGTGCTCATAAACTATCATTCATAGCAGAACCTACTCTTTACACTGGTATGAGAATATCAGAATAAAACACTATTTAAAGCTATGTTTAGCGGTCAACGCCTCTGTTGGAAGGCCAATGGAATTTAGAGCCTTTGATGAAAAGTGGGATAGCTATTGCAGTCGTAGTAGATTTCCCGCAAGTTGATTACCAGTAGCCTGATTTGAACTTGTGTTGACATGCAACAACACCGTAAGATATCTTGTACCTACTTGATTATTGTTTTATTCACAAAAATGTGTATAATGACGAAATAGTCTCTTTCGATTAAAGCTTCAAAGCTTCATTTTGATTCATGGTGAACGAGTCGTTGTCAAACTTCGATTGTTGATAATCAAAAATTGGCATGGATAGCTACTGCCGCTGAATCGGTTGTGTCCTATATCGTTTCCCTAGGCTTTTACTACCGATTTCTGTTAGTTTGGTAGGAACATTGTAAATGTAATGTTTTCGAAAGACAATAAAAAATACAAGAGTCTTGCCGCGATTTCCTCAAATTTTGCTTTCCTTGACTGACACTACGGAGGCGAGCAAATTTTGCGCCAAGATTCTGTCGTTCAGCAATGGGATTGGTTGATTAATGACGTTTGATTGACAAGATGGAACGGTGTATTTCCTTTTCAAGTTGCAAATGAAGATCTGTTACTTAGTTGTGATATAAATTAGTATGATTTGGAAATGTTGCTTTTGTGAATCTTCATAGAGAGGAAGTATTTTGTACTAGAATATGTTAGTGCACTACTTCAACCTTAAATTATCAAGTTCTTCAAAGCATTACATTGGATCATGTTACGAGTTGTTGCAATTAAATATGGTCTGGTACATGTTAATAGATAAATTGAGTGGAAAAGAATGGTGAACTTTATATCATTTGTTTATCGAGTGGTACCCAGTATCTGGCCTGTGAACAATTCTACATAAGCTGCATAATATCTTGGGCCAGTTTTCGAGTATTTAAATGTTTCAGTCAACGTAGTGAGGGTGCTCCATTTGCGTACAGAAAATTTGATATGTTCTGTAATGATTGCGAGCACGATCTTAGGTTTCAGCCGAGTACAAACGAAATTTTTGGGAGTTAGATACCAATCAATGAATCATTTGCCAAATTATCCCATTATTTAACTGGGCAGGCTACAATTTTGTTCTGGAAATAGCAAGGCAGACCAAAGAAGTTGTGTTTCCGTATACGCTCGGTAATGGTTGAAATCGTGTAAGTGTTATATTATTAATTTATCTCCTGAAAGTTGGTCGTGAGGATTGCACCGCTTGTTGTAAACAAGTGGCAAAGTAAACGAATGCGCTAATCCTACCTTTCAATTTTTAACAATTGATGAACAATTTTTTGAGGCGACTTTAGATGCATAATCTTGTGTTGGCTCGTGTGTAATTTTTAGAGCCAGCATGTCTAAGACGTGCATGTTCAATGCCATGTTTCAAGTACAGGTTATGGTAATTACTAGAACGTATTCCCTCGACACCCTGGGAAATCTAAGAAAAATAAAATGTAAAATACAAAATTACCAAAGTGTTCTTGGGTCGACGATTTTCGTTTTGCTAAAATATCATGGGGTGATTGAGATGTTTAAATTATTGTTTGTGATAAAAAAGTATAATTTTCATTAACTTTAGCAAGCATGATAGAATCCAAAGCGGCTGTACCAAGCTGAACGCAGTTTCGGATCAGAAAATACTTCATAGGCTGATGTTCAAAATAGCGGACATTAGACAAGAAACCATTAAGCAAGTGATTTTATAATTAATATTGTTAATAACTTTAAAAACTATTATTTGTGTTATTTGTTTTTCTTCCAACATTTTACCCCGCTATACCTTATATTATTGGCCCACTCTGTCATTAGCTTTCAAAAGCGCATCCCATTATCACATGTAACACACACGAGATCCCGAACCTTCTCTTTACATTCAATGACCATGATATTTTAGTTCTTGTTATGTTACAAGGTCTTTGTAACGACAACTGGCTTGACCGGTCGATCTATAAGTCACCAAATCTACTTACCACAATTGGTGCTACATTGCCCTTCTGCCTGATTTCTTGATGTGTAGCAATTTTCATTCGAAGAGAGGAATCATAATATCATATCGTTCCGATGATAAGTTGAGTAGTATGATATAAGGATCTCCTTCAAATTCTTATAGGTTCCGAAATACGGGAGAAAATCCCTATTCTATTTATAGAAAGACTTAAGTACAACGTCATGATGCTATGAAATTCACACGTTTGACGAAAATTTTGCGCGCACTTTGATTTCGTGGTGATGAAGACAGTCGATCAATATTTGAGGACGATATCTTGAACGGATATCGAGATACGCGATTTGGTAGTTTGAAACACAGGTATCCAAACCATGTTATTTGAACCCAGTTAATCGTTTTGTTGACTGCGCAAATGATACAGAGCTTCCTCCGCTTACTTTTCAGATTTGAAACAGTCGTGACTCGTAGTAAAAGAGAGTGTGGAAAGTCAGTTTTTTTGTGGCGGGCGTTTGATGGTTGGGTTGCCACTGTGGTATAGAAAAATATCTGGTTTTCTCGTGGAAACAGTTTATGACATCATGACTTTAATACTCTTCTTGTTTTTCTTCTTCTTTCTGTGTCATACGCGATCCGCGCTTTGGCATACCAACTGTTTCCAAATATATCTGTATTGCAATTTGCGCCACACTTTCTTCAAGCTATCAAGGTTGGGGTCTATTTTGAAATTGTTGGTGTATAATAATCGTTGACCACCACGGGCACGTTTGCCTGGGATCGTGCCGGTAAGGCAATGG
>JAAAKL020001877.1:0-28544 GCA_010016065.2 Carybdea cf. marsupialis auct. non (Linnaeus, 1758)
TTGCTTTTTGTTTTGTTTTTAGTTTGTTGTGTTATACTGTCTTGCAATTTTCTTGCTGTGCTGCCTTGTTTTGGCTTTGCTTTTCTTTGCTGCATTTTGCTTTCTGATGTGTACTTGGTTGTAATTTTCTTTACTGTATCGTACTGTGTTGTCCTTTGCTTTGCTTTGTTGTGCTGGATAATGCACATGCTGTATATGGTGCTGACAAGAGGGGCTTTAATTTACAATACTGAGATAAAAATTATGTTGTTCATCAGGCTTATTACTCGGAAGTAAATCCAGACTGTTATTACAGCTATCTAGTGTTAAATCCTTCTTTAATGTATCAAAATGAATTCATTCGTTTCTAGTAAAGTAACCCAGACTGGGAGTCCTTATCTTTAAAATAACATCGCATGATTTTTGTTGGGGATAATGGCAAAGCGGGTATGGTGACATCAATTTGTATGTGCGTTGTACTACAGTTATCTTGTGCCGAACATCTTGCCGAAATTTTTTTGATATCAAACAGTCCTTGCAATTATATGGTACACATCTTATATTTTGTGCCCCAATTGGCACCACCATTGCTGGGTCTGTAAAAGTCTGACACGCATGTGTCCTATAAAGGATGCCATGTAACTGCTTGATTCAAGGCATCGGTGAAAGTTTCTTCTCTAGAAGTTCTCTGTCAAAATGAAATGTAATGAGATATTGTTTTGGTAATAATCTCAGACCGGCTAATAGTAATGGCACGGCGAGTCATTTCGGCATCATATGACGGGGAAAGGTTATCGATAGATTACTTTTGTGTGTACACTATAAGAACAGCATTGGTATCATATATGTTAAGGCTGTCTGATACGAAAAGCTATCTGGTACTGGTTATCGTATACAGATCTGGGGCCTGATAAGCCTACAGATTAAGCTCCTTAATTTTGTTAGACCTCACGTCCATCAACTTACTACCAATTTGTCAATAGGTTTACTACTTCATTCTGTCGACGTCTACTCTGTTAATATTACAAAGATTTTTGACATGCCTATCATTCCAAAAAATACTAGGCATGGAAGTCAACGAAAAATATCTGCAAATGGGATCATTTCAAAAATCTGTGTTATTCTGTGGTTGACTATACGCGCGGAGAATGTCCATGAGAATGACAAATTATACTGTCTGAATTTCAAATGTTTAATCCAATTATTTAACGATGTATAACCATTAACAACTTATTATCCCTTAATCCGAGAAGAAATGGCTCTTAAATCTAGATTGTATTATTTAAGAATTCATCTATTTCTTATGATTCTTTGGATAACTTGCAAGTTTGGGGTTTTGCAACTTTTTATTCCCTTCATATTCCAGTGGACTAGCATCGAGGTTACCGCATTTTCAGGTGTATGTACCGCGTTGAAGCTGCACTTTGCTAATTAAACCTCGATAGAAATTAAATCGCCAGACATGCTGCACCGTCTGATAATAATAATGAAAGTTTAAATGAGTTGAGAGTAAAAAATACTTTATAGATAACTGCGCATTTAATAATTATTAGTAAAGCGATTTGGAATGGGAATTGTTTTTACAAAAGGTGTGCCTTTAGAAAACGTCTTGAAAAAGAGTTCATTCCTTGACTAACCATAAATGGTCAGCTGGTAAGCCCTACCAGCTTATAAACCGCAAAGGTGACCAAAATTAAGAAAAATTATCGCAAAAGCCGCAGGCTTATACGCGGGAAAACATTCACTCAAATTTCTACTCTAACACCTACTACATTTGAAGTTAAGCTATAACCCCCAAATTCCTGGAATTGCTCCAATGATGTTGTTTATCTGTCGACACTATTTACTTTATCCCTGTCACGTTGTTTCCCGAAATAATGTGCCTCTGATGATGGAGCAGAAAGCAGACCAAATATTCATCACGTCAGGGACACCTTATAACCCTCTGATATTTCCAGTTCATGTAAAAGATATCCTGGGTACCTTCATTGTGAAATGAACTAGCAAATGAATACTTGCGTAACTTTGTTCGTTAGTGCACATGATAACACGTTTTAGTAGGATTATGGTTGTATTTAAAGCGTGACACATACTTGCTCCACTCATGTTTGCAAATCTTACACGTTATCCTAAACGTGACTGAATTACTACATTCCTAGCGTAAATGATTGGATTGCGTGGTATATCGCATGTCCAAACTTATTAAAGGGTGGATGTATTTAACGGTGTTAATGTATCAGAATAAGAGACAATATATTAAAAAGTGTTGCAATAGATCTTCTAGTAAGTGACCAAACAGCAAATAGTCCACGCCCAACAACTGTGAAAACATATGGATGTATTTTGCTCAAATCATTTATGGGTCATTTACTTTATTTCTGATACTCCAACACGTTGATTTTAGGATAAGCGTACTTTGCGCATCCCTAGTTTTTATGAACGTTTTATTACGCGAAGATAGGCATAAATACAAGGTTTATGATGCTTGCAAAAATGATAATGATAAAGAAGTGTGAAGTGTTTAAATGATGAAAGCTAGAATAGGAGAAGACAAAAGACTTAGCGGTGTAAAAACAAAGATTGGTTTACATTAGAAAAGAAATAATACAAAAGTAGACTTGATATATTCAAAATACTAAGGAGGAGTAGCTATATTGAGAGAACTTCACGTATTGATTATCAATTAGTTTTAACTTTACTTAATCTTATACCAACCCATTTTCAATACAAGTAATTTGGTTATTTACGCATCACAGAAGTGCTGCGTAAATTGGAAATGAGATTTTCACGCAGAGCATCAGGGGGGTTCTAAAGTATTGTAATGTTAAGACACAAAGACATACCATAGGAGTCTCTGTTTATTGACATTAATTTTGTTACTATGTAGAAATGAGTTTTTATCATGCAGGGACTCCAGGCCTTTAATATTTAAGAGGGGGAGGAGGGGGGAGTGGATTGAATATTTGTATGGCCAGCGCTTTTGAGTCATGTCAGGGCCTCATGAAGGTCATTATGTTCTTGTTCCTCTATGCATCTTCATCTCTCATCTCCCTCAGTTGCATGTCATTTCTCACATTCTCGGTATGCCACTCTCTCTAGTCTTTCTCTTCGCCACCCCACTCCATTCAATATTCTTCTGTCTCACTGGATTCTCTTTCCTCCTATGAAAAAAATTCTCGTACGTAGAAAGTCAAGCTAACTAAACCGTGCTCAAAATACTGAAACGGAAACGAGATTATAGGTTTCCACGATAGAATGTTCAAAGTATGAAAAAATATCTCAGAAGTAGGAACTTAATTGAAGTTGTTCTTTGTTGTATAAATTTTATGCGAGCTGACAAATAAATTTGGTGTAATTTTTAGATTTTAATAGTAAAACAAGACTTCCGCCATCACAAGTGACAGCTCTTTTCTTGAAACATTTCCCTCTTTGCATTGTCATCAATCCATGCAATTTGCTATCTATTTGCAAAATACATGCCCCTTAACTAAAATCACTGCCCAATAAAGAGCGTCCACGAAATGGCATGCATTTAGGTTATTGCAACACAACCTCGACATTTTTCGTAGCATCGTTCTCGATTGAACTTTTCACACAATGTCATGATGTCCCCTGACTTGCTTTCTGCCCATTATGGCTATCATGATTTCAACATCGAGAAGTTGAAGTTAATTGAGTGGGAAATTTCACCATCCTCTTCGCTAATCAACGAATCTCCACTTTCTCTTCTGACATGTATCCCTATGATCTTTGATGTATCAACTGGCTAAACAGGTTGCTTGATGACTAGTCATGTGACTTGTGAAAGACTCCTGAGATGTATGGATCCTGCCGCAGACTTCAGAAATAGATTAATGAAATGGAACTGAATCTGTATTACTTATGTGGAGAATCAGAAAGCGATGCCAGCGAATTGCATCGGACAATTCTTGATTAGAGAAGGGCGTCTATTACAATATAATGGACTTAAAGCTCTGCATCCAACCTCAGAAACGTGGTATTTTGATAACTGGACAAGAAAAAGTTAATTCTTTCTAGTATGATATTTTCTGACATTTTAAAATCGCCAAACATTTTTCCTTGCCTAGGATAGTTCTTGAGATTGCCCAACGTTTGAGGGCTTTACAGATGGCGAATGTGCCCGTGGAATATCACAGCCAAGGAAGCATATGTATGCAACAGGTAGTTTTCCTGCAACGTATGACGAATGGAGGAAACCAGCTCAGATAGCCAAACCCGTGACCTTCGTCAATTACCGGCGACTCGTTTCTGAAACGAGTCTTATTGGCTAAGAAACCTTTGAAATTAAAACACCTAACTCGCTCCAGTTTCTGATCCCCATCATTTGTCACCTTAGTCGTCATTATAGTTGGAGGGAACCCAATCGTAGCCTTTCCTTTAGAAAGAGGAAGAGCAGGGTTTCATGCCCCTTTCTTATATAAGGAACCAGAAACTTCTACACATAGAAGATGTCTATTCAAAACGAAAGAAATAGATATTGGTCTGACAATGGCCACACAGAGAATACAGGTAACAAACAAGACAGAGGATTTGTATTCCCTTTATGTACATTTCAAGCTTTGCCTATGGCCTGCAGTTAAATACATTTGTACTGATAGTTTATTATCAGTTGTAAAATATAGCAACTAACAGTGAAAATTAAGTTTAATTAACTGAAATAAGCGGAAAAGAGTCTCAGCAAGCTCTAAAACCGGACCTGAGAAAATTTAAGAATGAGTTCAATTTCTGATTTATCGACGTTGAAGTAAGCTGCTGCAATGAAGGCCAACGTTCTTAGTTAGTATTTGATGGATTAGAAGTAGAACTCGTTCTGGGCTTTTCTCCTGCTTCCGACGTAACTAGGTTGGTGTTTGGGAAGTTAGTGACCTAGTGGTATTAGTTTCAAGGCATTTTTAAATATTAAAAACACGTATTCACCAAGTACAATAAGCCGCCCTGACTGAGTTATGTACTGTGCCTGGTCATTTTGATGAGGTGCCATGGATTAATTTAGGTTTCGGGAAGGAACGGTAGAAGCTTTACGCAGCAGTGCGACATACCATACGACAAGTCATACGACAGAACATCTATGTCTCCCCCACAATGTAACCAGCAGAATGTCTTCAAGGGGAGTTGTACATACCATTCATGTTAAAGATGCTTGTAACAGGAAAATCGCAAGAGAAAAGACAAACGTTACGATAAATAGATGGTTAACTAGGATAGAATTGATGATATTCGTATGCAAAGAATGTGGTTGCCATGAGCTAATTAAATTCCTTTTTCAGCTATTTGAGATACATATCAACTTTTTTGTAGGATGTTTTAGAGTGAATGCCATCGTAAGTTTGGAGTTTCAGAAGCGTGTTCTGCTTGCAAAGGAAGAAACCGAGATCGTATCAATACTTTTACAATCCAGTAGGATAGACGTCAGTGTTTTTGCCCTGATCTGAAAATTGTGTGTCGATGAAAGCCTGCCAAAGTCATAGTATAAGAGAAACTAACAGAATGAAACAGAGGCATCTTATTAAATTGTTTAGGTGGTGCACTTTCCTGGAACCCTTTTCTAGGGATGATAAAACCTTTTGACTCCCAGGTTCTCTATGGAAAATGATCTGTGTTTATTTGAGGTTTCATGGCAGGCAGATCACATGTTACGCAATGTTTGATGTTACTACATAGAGTAATAGCTGCTGGAATATTCCGGCCACCTGATCATCAGTGCCTTCGATATTGCATTGGGACATTTGTCCCCGATGTCTATTGACATCGTTTAATCTAATAACCTTCTGTACTCCAATACAAATATCAATGTCAAATATGATGCCAACAACTCCTCATGATAACCATGTCTTCCAAACGTAACCTTTTCCCTCTGTATTCTTTAGTGATCAGCTTGTAAAGCTATATGTCACTTGGACATAGTAGTGTCCAGACTTCTCTTTTAAAGAATTTACCTGCACAAATGGAGGTCAAGTCTTTACTTTTTGTTAAGAGATAACGTAAGAATTGAAAATGATACACAAAGACAAAGAAACGGTCTTCTGTCATTTCGCAACCGAAACACCAAAACCTTCAAAACCACTGATGTTGTAATACAACGGAGTGACTTGCTCTCAACCAGGTAGGGGCGTTCCTTTTCCCACAACAAAAGAAAAATGTCACAAATGTCTTAACCTCAAAAGCTTAATTATATTCATCGCTAAAATAAAAGCATGATTGATTTATTGAATTACCGACGCTGCTTAGCAACTGGGTGTGTTTACACAACAATAACAGATGAAACAAGGATCTTTAATGCTGCAGAAATGAACAACTCGGATTTAGCCCCAGGCGAACTCCTTACTTTCATTAACAGATTCTAGCGGTTTCATTATTGATCCTGAAACCTGCAGAATTCTAATTTATTTAATGGCATGACATCCAAACTTTTGTGTTAGTGATGTAATGATTTAGCTTTCTTTGGCAAAAGGGCCTCTCACTTTTAATCTTTTTATCACAAATCAACGTTTCCCCATTTTTGTAAGTGCCAGAAGATAACCTTTTCGGAATCCGTTTGACAACGGTACCTCATGTTCACTCTTTTATCAAGACTGACAAAAGCTAACCAACGTAACGGTTGGACTAAGAATGCATTTGAAGACATTACCTTTGAAATGTGTTACTATTTCAAGAAGCTAATGAGGGTGTGTATATCAAAACTGACATCATTAGAAAAATATGACAAAGTGTTAAACCATATTCAAATGTACTTACGCCTATGAGGGCAGCTATTCAATTTGTTTATATGCCCTTTGCTAGTTTAGAACATTGGCTTTGAACAAACTGGTGGAAGAACCTGACGATCAGGTCATTTGAGGGGTTGCATCAGTCATCATCATCGTCCAACCCTAAATAATGGAAAACATGGACGTTAAACGAACACGATGACGATGATGATGATCTTAGAGGCGTATAGGCAACCACAAATAAAGGAACGAGTGCCAATTGAATAAGGAAGAATAGGAATTTTAATTTAGGGGGCCTCAACCCACACCAGGAAAAATGAAAGGCCTACCTCTTTGACATGGCCTAGGGCCTCACTCATGGTAGAACCGGCACTGAGTGCTACTCCACCTTTTTAGTGGTATTGATAGCTTATGCAAGAGTCATGGTATTTGGTAGAGAGGGGAAACCAGGGGGCTTGCAAGGCACATATGAAAGAAAAAGAAGAAGGATTGGAAGGTGACATTTAAAATTCATGGTGGGGGGATAACTTTGGGTAAATGGGTTAAGGTCGGCTGGTATACTTAATAGCTTTGTGGCCAATTACATGTCTGAATTTCATTGAATTATAAAAAAATAATGAAGGAATTTGTTCTTTTCTTGTACTATAGATAAGTATTACAAAACGTTTCGAGAACCACTGGAATGTATATAAGCAGCGGTGTGGCTACGGGGGGACTGGAGATACATATCCCACCATTTTTCCTCAAAGTTGATTTCATATGTTGTCAAAATCTGACATTGAAATTGTGGTTTGCCTTAAGTATAAGTTCCCAGTCATTTGATCCTAATTTGTCCTTGCTGGAAGGAAGAGTTGGACTGGACGCGAATGATTTCTTGATACTTTTTTGCCCCCTCACCCTGTCTGATTAGGCTGACTATACCCCTGTATATTATCTATGTATATATGTAAATAACTATCGACTAGCATTTTCCTCTGCCTGATTTATAGACCCTATACTTAATCAGAAACCAGGAAATCGAAAAATGTCGTCGGTGACTATTTATTTAGCATCTTTTGAAACTTATCCAATCAAAATCCTCTCTTCTCATATACACGTGACAGAATAATGGGACGCATGGCAGTCCTTCCTTGGTTACGTCAAATGGCGCAGAGAAGGCTTATGTGTCGACTAGAGAAACGTGATATGTTATTAGTGGAGTACACCTAGCACACGCCACAAACGTGTGTGTGACATGTTCAAATCTCATCGATTCTCTATTTCTCTAGTATCATTCCAACTGCGGAAATTACAGAATATTGCATTTTCTTATCGTTTAAGTAGCTTAATTCTTCCCTGGATACTTCCTGAATATTTGAAGCAACTTCTTATAAATAAAAGTTGCCTGAGATTTCTAATCTTTCTTCCCTATTCTGACATTTGCCCCTAGCTAACTGTAATAACGTGAAAACATTTCTATATATGTTTCTTTCTCCTTTGTGTTCCATTTATATTGTATCTTCCATGTCTTGAGAACTCATTCCTTTCCAGTAAACAGGACTAGTAGATCTACAGACACACCTCGACTTATATTTCATCCGTGTGCTGCATTTCATAACTGTCTAAGATTGTCTCTATCCATTAGAATCAGAGATGAACTAGTTATACTTTAGGTCCAAATTTCGAGTTATTCTAGGAAGCTATCAGTGTTTCTTACTCTTTAGAAGTTGAATTCCATTCAAGTATTACATGATTTACCCTGAAGTTCTAGATGCATAACTGACAAGAACCTACTGTTCTCACGGGTATTTCGTTTCATACCATGAACTCTTCCCAAAGGCGTGTACAGCCGTCCGTTTTTATTAGTCATCGTGAAAACAAGAACAGAAACTATTTTTGTCGAAACTCACCACAATTTGTGTTTCAGGTATAAACCATGAAACTAATGCCATCTTTTATTTCAAATAATAAAGATAGATCTCCCTTCAGCTAAGTATGAAGGATATGAGCAACCGTCAATGAACATGAAGAAAGCATTTAAGCCAAATATTGCTTATTTTTGTATGAACGAGTCACCACATATCATGGTTAAAAGCCACTCTAGGACAACGATCGGTATGTTGTATTATTATCAACCGCGGGAACCTCATTCCAGAGCCGAGAACCACGTTACTGGCTACTAATAAAATGAGGTTGATTCACAAAGCCGGTTCGGAACTGATTGGGACCGCCATTTCCAGGGTCTGCATGCAGTTTATGTTCTTCTGCATTCCACACGTGATGAATGAGTCACATGATTCCACACCACAAGCTTGCAGGAAACCCTTCTTCAAAATCACTGATAACTGATATAAAGAAGTATCCATCTTTGGTAGCCGGGCAACGATGTTCAAAAGTGGCGAACATGCTCATAATTCGGTACCTTGTTCCATAGAGAAAAAGACAGTGACAATGGTACAGGAAAGAGGTAGATATCTATAAAATGTCATACGTTTGGAAAAGGTCACGTGCGTAATTTCATATCACAAAAGGCAATCTTGACGCTAGGCTGTTTCGCGTAACCCTCAAGCTGTGTCCATGGCCAAACATCAGTAACTCGTCCGATTCATTTTGGATGATTGAAATGTTTGA
Source organism: Carybdea cf. marsupialis auct. non (Linnaeus, 1758) (assembly GCA_010016065.2). Classification (NCBI taxonomy): domain Eukaryota; kingdom Metazoa; phylum Cnidaria; class Cubozoa; order Carybdeida; family Carybdeidae; genus Carybdea; species Carybdea cf. marsupialis auct. non (Linnaeus, 1758). The sequence continues at coordinate 9,318 of JAAAKL020001877.1, forward strand.
TTATTTCAATGAAAATACTTTTTATAATATTAACATCGTGTTATGGAATAGGACATATTGATCCTTTCTCATTTTGAACTTTTCTGGCCGTTTACATCCTAGTGACACGCGTCTATTTATTCAGTAAATTATCGACTAACTGTTTGGTACGTTACCCTTAGAAACTAATGATACCACGATGCTTCTAGAAATCTATTGTGGTCGAAGCAAGGTCATTTTCATAGAAACAGTCAAGTTGTGACCAATGTTTGCGCAAGCAAAGGAAGTTGAGCAGAGCAACATCATAAACATGAATTGTATGGTGGGAAATTCATCACGTGATAGTTAACGAGTTACAAGAACCATTTTCTGCGATGTGTTGTAACGATGATTTCACAATTGATGAAAGGTTGCCATGATTACTCAAGACGTAGTCAGCTCTTGCTTATTTTATTGTTGATTTATAACAATTTTCACTGCTGTTGCATCACGTAATATATTTGTTATAGTATTTGATTATATGGTAATGAGTAATTCCCTACTCTGGGCATTAATTGGGTTTCAGTTTTCCTCTTGGCCACCCTTCCCCTTTCATCCATCTACCACTCTATGCATAGTGATCTTGCGTTAGCCTTCCACTCTATGCTTAAGATGTCCAAACCAAGACAAATTCTTTTGCTTCACCATGCGAAGCAAGCTGTCAAGTTGGCCATATCTTCATTGGATTTCTGTAATCACAAATCATACGAATTTTTGTCTTTCCACCGGATACCAAGTATTAGTATTAGGCAGTACATGTCGAAAAGTTAAATACTTTTCTCATTTTTCCTTGATAAGGTCGAAGTTTCACATCCGCAGAGCGCCGTTGCCCTTACAATGGCATGCTGAAATTTTTATTTTGCTGGTAAGTGTCAAACATTTATCCATTTAAATCTATCAGATTCATTGGGTTTAATTTCTAATTTTCTCCATTCCTTAAGGATGCTAACATTCCACGTACCTGTAGTGAATTCCTAATTTCTGGTTCTTACATCTTCAGTCACATACTTACTACGGCGATCCCGACCCGACTGATATTATTTCATTGCTGTTTTGATGAACATTATGGCCGGGGTGCATACTTATGAAAGGGGAAGATCGGGAAGAGGGGATCTTAGCAATACGACACCAGAAGCACAGACTCTGTATACTTTTAAAGTAGGATTTGAATCTATCCTGTCCGATTTGGAACTATACTAAGCAAAGCACCGATAGATACATAAATAAGTAGATATGTGTAAAAGCACTGAATCAAAATTATATTCCTCAAGTTTTTGTTGATATAAGATGGGCGATAGGCAATTGCTATCGTACACTGACTTAAGAAGCCTGCACTGTAGGAAGCCTCTCATACTGTTTCTGGCACCTCGATGGACATGTGTTTTAGTTTTGGATGGAAGCTGGTGACACTCTTTAAGAAGCGATGCTATTTCAAGATGAACAGCTATCAACAACTTAAAATGTAACATTCATGTTGCCTACAGAATCAAATTCGACAAAATGTGAACAAGCTTGTATGCACGACGATAGCTGTTAAGTGGAGCCTGGTCCTCTTGCTCCACAAGTTTGGCAAAAAATCGTTGTTTTTGAATCGTTTAGATGAGTCTGTTTAAGTGTATGCAAATATTTATAAATCAGGATGCTTACCATAACAATGATGTAAAACAGGGTGTTTTAGGTGATAAAAGAATATCCTACAGACATCTGTGCGCTACAGGCTATTCAGGAACCTCATGAAGATCTCTACAAAAGTATGGTCTTTTTGACAATTAGTACAAGGGCCGCTCTTCTTGATTTTTTTGAAAAGTATTGTCGTGATTATTATAAAACTTTATTCCAATAAACTAAATCTTCCTATATTTCTCGGTGTAGGCTTTTCGCGGAATGAATTGAGAATATCCTGTTGTGAGCTCAAGTTTTGCGCCACCCCCATCCCGCCGGCATAGAAAAGGGTAGGAACTACTACATGGACACCTATTTTGATATTTGAGGGTTTAGCAACACCGTGTTGTTTAAACCATAAAAATGAAACGGTTAGTTATAGGTTCAGTCCTAAGAATAGGCGAGATCGTTTTGTAGAGTAAGAGAGAGCCACATAGACTAACGAATTTCACGTATTTTTGTCAAAGAGATGCTGTTCGAAACTTGGGACTTTTAGGTAGAGGTGCAAAGTGGATGCATGTGAAATCTCTGGGTCCCTGCTCGTGCTCTGATGATTGTTTTACTCGGCCTGGTTTGCTAAGTTGGTAGTCCCTTGGTCGAATCATTCATGTACCAAACCTTTCTTACAGTAAATACATTCCTCCGGTAACAGTCTTGTTTTCTCGCATTCTTGCCGACATTGATTCATGATCACCTTTTCTACGCAACAAATTCGCTCAGAGAACGGGGGGAACTTGTAGCTTGTTGGAATAATGTTAGTTTGATAATTGCACCCCAACGCCGCAATTTGAATCCTGTGCTTTACAGAAACAGGAGTTACAGTGTAGTTTTGAACTAGAGTGACTTGTATTCCTCCGTATTTGTGGAAAGCAACCTTGTCTTAGTCAGTTTTATTATTAGCTTCTGCAGTTGTAAAAGATCACTTCTTTTTAGCATTGATTAGCGAATGCATTTTTACATCCTTGCGTAAAATATCTTTATTATTTGAATTTTCAAGGTGCTCTGTTTGATATAAGAGAAAACTCAGCAAAATTTAGTGATTTATCGACAGTAAAACCTTTTATCTACCAGGAACGAACTACGCAAAACATAATGTGTTGTTTAAAGGAATCAGGAGAGATGTGAAAGCGAAGGACATATAGTCCTCCTCTCTTGATATCAGATGTTTATAACGAAAACTACACTGTTCAGTGTGACAAACCGTCGCGTAGTAGTATGATGAGTTAACTACTACTAATCTTACAGTAATTCGTCTACTTATTGCTGATATTTCTGCTCACTTGGAAATTGACTCTCGTTTGTTGCATGACGAATTTTCTTGCACCCTTGAATAAGCTAAATAAAAAACCCTTTCCACCTTTGTCTCTTGAGAGCAGGAGCTTTAGCGCAAACTAGGCAAACTCACTGTTAAGTATACTTAATCAGTGACGTTTGCCAGGTGAAATAGACCTGTGTGCGCATTGCAATAGCAAACTGGCTGTTGGTGGTAGGAAGACACATGTCCTTGTGCTCAAAGTTGGCCACGTTCTTGCTGGACAGGCGACAACACCATCGAGACTCGTTAATGCACCGAAAGGCCAATGGCAGCTGTCCGTTCTATAAAATGCGATCAGACATAGAGCGTATCCAACTAAAATGACTCGTCTAGCATTGTTATGATCAAGAGTAGGAAATCCAGTTTAATGGGGAGTGTAAACTAATATCAAGACAATCATGTTATGGCGTAATGGGAATCAATTTAATTAAAACTGCAGAAGAGAAATGATCATCAGAAGACGTTAGTGGAATACACCTTCCTGTTTGCGAAGATTTCTGAATGGGTACACCCGAGGAAGATGACGTGGCAGGGTTAATAGGTATATTTTTGTGAATGTATTAAATGAGACAAACAAGGTGATCAGCTGCTCCTAAATTTTCATCATAAACGTGAAACTCGTATAACAATCGCAGGTGTCTTTTAGTCACTGAAAATTTTACGTACGAGCTAAGACATGTTTGATTGCAGCAGGGGACTAAATTAAAAGCATGATGCCAATCATAGAACGGTTGAAATTTATTATGCACATGTTTTCATCTAAGCAATCAATTGCTTCCAGTTAATATTTGGTCCTAGATAACGATCTTGTCAAGCAACTGTCGAAGGTGACATTAATCCATTGACAGAGAATTTCATCAATTCGTCAGAGTGTGAATTATTGTCTGCCAGCTGTACATGGACTTGATTTCTTTAACCCAGAGCTCTCCTTTGGTAATCTTCAGATTTAGATACGTCCAATACACTCCTTCTGCTACATCGATAGTACTAAAGTAGTGTTTACCTAGCTAACATCGCAAACACGTTTTAGCTTATTTATTTCAACAGTAATAAAATTATTGTTATGGATGAAAAGGGTAGAGAATAAGGATACTATGGAATACCTCTTCTTAATTAGACATCCTGAAATTGATACATCCCCGTAATTTAATGAAATGCACTGTCATGGTGAAAATTCCTTTACAAACTCTCATGATTAACTTCCTCTGTTCAAATCTCCATATATCAAACGTCCATATATTTTGCGAACAATTCTTCCTTTCTTTGTAATATTTTCTCACCATAATTCTAAGTTTATATTAAGATAGTTTTTCAGAAACTGGATTTTGGTCCTTGATTATCTTCGAAAGAGTAGCGAGGAAAATAAGTCTTGCCTCTTCGATCGTTTATTGCTGATACATTCCATGGCACTTACTTGTATTCGTTTCGAATAAAATTGAAAATAGGAGACGTTTCAACGCGACGACAACATATAGAAACGTTATTGTAAGTCCAAAGCTCTGAAAGAAATTGAGAAGAACCGAGCACCATGCAAATGCCAAACAAATCTTGTCGTTGTCAAAAATTACCATTTAAGACCAGTAAACACGTGTAAATGCTCTAAGACTGTATGTAGTTAAAAAATCGAGTATAATTTTTTTTTAATTAGTACACTACATATTTTGAACGGTTTTAATCACCAGGAGATTTTGAATCATGAGGAATTTGCTGGAGATGTGTTCTTTATACGATAAATATCTGTACAAGAAACGTGAAGGTAGATTAAGGATAAAGTAAAATGAAACATATGCAGGTTTACTTTTGCAGATTGATTTACCTATTCAGTTGTAGCGAAGTCAGGGGTGGGCAGTGGCCCCTCCCCCAATAATTTGCCATAAATGCTACCTTTTAGTGCAAACAACCAAGATACTGTATGTACAATTTTTCTGCAATGAGGTACGAGAGTTTTTAATAGAGACTTCGCCCTTGAACCCCCTTCCCTTATTATAAAATAGATAAACAGCAGTCAATGAACATTTTGATAAACGTTTAAGTCAATCTCAAAGTTTACACCTGCTCCCTGCACCCAGGTTTGATTTACTTTCTATCGTCACCGTACAAGAAACAGCAAAATTATAAAAACACGAGGATTAAAATCAAGGAGAAATTAAGCAACGTCTGGGAGACAAGAGTAGGCTCAACTTCGCAGGTGAGGTCAATGTAACTTTCAACAACATTAATTCACCCATTATACCCTAGACTAAGAAAGTTTTTACTACTGTAAAACACTCAAATTTCAAATCAACAAAACGTGTTGATATAATTTCGTTTTCTCTATTATCTTTTGAAATTTATTATTCTCAAAAATTTTTCCCTCTCTCAAAGACCTTCAAATAACTCTTTTTCAGCAATTGCTATTGCAGCTTACATCCTTCAGTGACGCACTTCCATCCATAATTACCGATCTGATTTCAGGTTTTAAAATGTATTGTTTTGAGAAAGGTTTGATTTACAAATGAAAATGTTTGAATAGTTTGTTGATTGTACAGAATAATAAAACTGACACTGATTGGTTACAATAACATCAATTTGGTAGTCAGAGTTCTAATTATCCTGCTATCCTGAAAACACAGTTTCGTAAATAATTTCATTGATTCCCTTTTCAATCAATTTTCTCAGATTTTTACTCTGAGGAGTGTCAGGCGAAAAAAGCTGTTAAGTACAAAATGAATTTGCTTTTTCGTGTAGTTATAAAAAATACATCCTTACACTACTACACTCAATAAGCCAGGCTGTAGAACTGTAACTGTAGTAAACTTTGAAGCCCAGCAAAAAGGTCACAGGAAGTCGTAGAATACAAGCAATATTTGATTCTGAGATTTTGGTGATATCATCATCAATCCGTTAACGCACTTTTCTGTTTCTAATTTTACTTTAGCTATCACAGGTTTCTATTCAGAGAAAGACTTTCGTCTCAATAAACCTAATCTGAGCATCACATTTTCCTCAAGCATTCTCTCTATCTGTAGCACTTGAGTATTATAGCATTACGTCTCTGAAATCTAGGGTAAAAGAAGAAATCACTTAGGGAATTTGGTGCTCAGAAATCTTCGTGTTCATTATGCTGTTGACAACTTATGCAAGATTGCTCCTTTCAAAGTTTAATTTCTACCTTGAGCCTACTATTTTTGAACACTATTCCCTGATTGCTTCATTGATGCATTGATCCTCAAGGCCTTAGCTCAGAAGGATCACTGATATTAAAATCCTACAGTAATTACCACAACAGGCAATTTTTCAAGAACAGCATTAATCTTTTTACAGGCTTTTCTACAAATAAACGGCATTGACACATAACTGTTCTCTGTCTACACAATACTTTATAAACTGAGTATCCACCGCGCCGAATAGATGTTAATTTCCCCCCTACAACTTATTCCGATAGTATTCTTGATCTCATATACAGGGTAATGAACTTAATTATTTTTAGCTATCCTTGCTTTCTCATGTCTAACATACAGAAGCGCATTCTATGCATTGACGATGGAACTATTCCAAGCGTCATTACTTGGCATAACAATATGCTAATCAAGGACTGACGTCATAACCAAGTTTGAACATTGAAACTAAAATTACTTGATAATCCTAAAATGCGATCATGCTCTTGAATCCAAATGTGATACGTGACCTTGACGAAGAAGGAAATCAATGATTGATTAATTAAAATGGATCATGCACTATATAGCCCCTTGATTTCGGTGTATGGTATAAGATTACTTCATTAATTACAATGAACAGCGGGGCAATCAAAGCAAGGCAATAGTTTGTTGGCTTGTTAAGAGTAGTTAGGTCTGCAAAACGTGTTAAAGATGTTGATACTCACCAACATGTCATTGTATAGTTACCATCTAAAGAGCGTGGAAAATAATGTCATGCACTAACTTCCAAACTGGCTCACTTCAGTAAACAATTGCACAGTTATTTATTTCATGACTCCCGTTCCAAATCATGAAACTGTTAAGATAACCGCTACTAGTATATGTGATAGCTAACCACAATTACGTGGGGGATAGTTTCCATACACCTTAAAAGACTCGTACACAGAGAACGCGCAGTTCTAGAAATCTGAAAAGAAACTTTTGGCCTGCCTCCCTCCCCTCCTTCCCCAGATAGCAACCAGGTATATCACACGCAGCAGATTGCTTTTAAACATGAGAGAAGAAAGTGATATAATACTTCTATGAATACACATGGATTTGATTTATCAACAAGTATAGGATCGAATTATTGCATATTGCCCACGAGATCGATTCTTAGTTTGTGTGCTTCAAAGTAGGAGGTTTGAGAGAAGGCACAGAAAAAATGGAAGACACTCAAGATGGACACAGCTCTCCAGGAGCAATACAAACTAGAGGTGAAGAACAGGTTTCAATGCTTTTCAGATGAAGAAAATGCAACATAAGGAGGACATGAAGAATCCACGCAGAAAGTGCTAATACCTGAACCGAAAAGAAAAAAGTAAAACCACACTCACATTAAGCAGCATTTCCCTTCAAATCCTAAAGTAGATCCATATTGATGACCTGGTACTTAATATCTGCTACAAGACAAACATAGATCAATATCTTACACAGCATTAGACAATTCTTAACAGTAGACCCGTTTGCAAAGCTGATAGCCATAACAACACTGACAGCTACAAACGTATTAGCCTTACCTGACACCCTTGCAAGAAAATGTATAACGGGATAATTCTCAGCAGAAACTGATATGACATATGATTTACAGATTAGGTGTGAATTAGCCAATCAGATGTAGTACGAGTCATCCTTAGTCTTTGCTTGTATAGCGGGGAATTTAGTATTGGATCAAACAAAGCAAATATCAGTTTACACATTGAAACCTTAAAGAGAGAAGTACAACTTATGTCGTGAAGGTGAGGCCCTCTCAGAACTACTTGTCCCCTCGGCTTTCCGTATCATCAATCCGCTGAGCAAGGTAGAATTATCATCCACCAAATTTCAGCAATGGCCAGCCTGGTTGGCTGATATCCGTCACGTTGCTTACTGTTGCACTATGTCCAAGAAGATGCCCGAATAAATTCGTTATTGGCTTCTTGAAACCCAATCAGTGCCAGCATAATCTTATTGTTGGTAGAATGTTAGATACATATCGAAAAATGTACTTCATCCTGGTGTACTCTTTTGTAGATGGTTTCAGTATTTTCGTAGGAAAACATATTTCAATGAATTTTTTGGATTGAAACAGTATTGATATAACAGTAGTAACACCAATAACACATTTTCGTTTACAGACAAGACAGGCGAGCAATTTTATCTCCGAGACGCGTATAATGTATTTTGTAGATGAACTCATACACGAGAAGCAAAGAAACAAGAGCGGTGCTGTCTGTGTTGGGCGTAGCCAGAATTTCTTTTACCAGTGGTAGAAGGAACTCATCAAATTTAATCTAGTCCTACTAACACTTTTAGTGCATGGGTAGTGGCCATGCCCCCCGTAACTTCTAATCAATCGTTGCTATGGCGACAAAGCGTGGCATGATTATGCTGCCACAACATTATATGTATTTCAACTTTAACAGATTTTATAATAAGGTCTTCAAATTCTTCCTGAAATAAACAGAACTTTAAGGATATTCCTTAGGTTTCCAGTTTTACCTGATGCTCTGAAATATTTCTACAAAAACCTGGCTTTATGTTTATTGTCAAAACATAGCTAAATATAATTTCCTTACTCGGGGCAATACTTGGTATATAATGTCCATCCACATCGCATCGCATAGCAGATCATAACACAACATAAACAAATATCAAATCACACTGCAATACATAAAAAAACATAACATGACATAACAGATCATCAAATAGCATCAAACTGGCATCATAACATGACACAACAGATAACCAAATAGCATCACAATGGCAACATAACATGACATAGCGTCGCATCACATCATATAACGTCACACAACGTAGCATTGCAACAGATCACATAACGTAGCATGACAAAACAGATAACCAAATAGCATCACAATGGCAACATAACATAACATAGCATCGCATCACATCATATGACGTAACATAACGTAGTATTGTAATAGATCACATAACATAGCATGACAAAACAGATAACCAAATAGCATCACAATGGCAACATAACATGACATAGCATCGCATCACATCATATGACGTCAGGCAACGTAGCATTGCAATAGATCACATAACATAGCATGACAAAGCAGATAACCAAATAGCATCTCAATGGCAACATAACATGACATAGCGTCGCATCACGTCACACAACGTAGCATTGCAACAGATCACATAACGTAGCACGAGATAACATAATATTTTCAAACAGCATTTTACAAAGCGTCACAACTTTTAACATAACACGAGATGGCATCACATCAAGGCACACAATATAACATCACTTAATATTTTGCTGTTTAGTTCAGTAGTAGTATATTGCACATCTTGATAGAATACAAACATTGCCACACGAAATGGATGTTCCCCTGTCAATATTGGGTATGGACCCTTACGCTTTGTAATTTATATGACTCTTGCTTTTTCAGTAAAGGCAGGCTAGAGTTATCTTCTTAAAATCCCTTCATATGCCACAATTGAATAAGATATGTGACCTGATTGATAGCCTAGTCTTGAGATACAACATCTATTTATTAAATTTTCTTTTGTATTCTTTGAGTGAAACACCTTGCTAGCTAGGATTATTCAATCAGGGATCGCCTCTGCGATATACATTTAACCTAGATATCTCAAACTCTGGATCCGCAATAAGTTCCTTGCTGATAACTTTGTAGCCTAGTCCTGCTACAAATGAAATTTTATATTCATGGAAAACTCGTGGGATGGTCACGTGCTAATTTCCTGGGGACTCGTAGCTTATGTACTCTTCCGTGCTGATTTGTAGGGGTTGGGCGTCAAATTGAAATATTCCACAATTTTCACCCACAATTTCATGTGATAACGACCCTCCAAGCTATGATATTTTCATGAAAAATCCCCAAAATGCTGAAGATGCTAGGGAAAATCACAAAAATCACCCCAATAGCACTTTATTATGACTCACAATTTAATAAAAATTTGAAAAAAATACCCACCCCTACCGCTTTTTTGACCCCCCTACAATTAAGCATGGAAAAGTAACGTAGACAGACTTCCCATCTGATGCTAGTCTTGCTAGCTTTATAATTCATATAGCTATTGCAACTAACGTCCACATTACCAAAATGGAAGTAACCATCAAGGTACATAACTGCGGCTCTTCAGTTCCTCTTCTTAGCCTCCACACTAAAGTGATGCTCTCCAAATGAAGATATCGAAAGACAATGCATTGTTAAACTAGTTGGTGGTTTGCAGTTTATTTGATGACTTATTTTGATAAGCCATGTTTTGCAGATTCTGACGTCTAGCATCTGGAAGACGGTCATGTTTTAATGACTTAATATCACCGTGCTATCTATGTACCCATTTCTTTCCTATTGATTTTCGCATTCTCTATACCATGGGGTTTAGGTTATGTTTAGGTTTCAGTTATGCATCCTGATGTCCCTGCCTTTCTACGTACAGGACTTCAGCGTAACGTGAGACAAATAACTTTCCCCGTAATTGTAGAAGCTATTATACGGGATATATTTTTATTGAATTTGGAGAGAAATGCCTAACATAACGTAATATTGCAGCACACCACGTAACATAGTAATACGCCAAACCACGCAACAAATCATAACAAACGTAGCAACAAGTACGCAACAGATCATAAAAAAACGTAGCAACAAGTACGCAACACATCATAACAAACGTAGCAATTACAGTGCATATCATGACATAACATAATATAACATAGCATCGCATCGCATAGCATCACCTCTCATCGCACAGCATAACAATAAATCATATAACATAACATGACATGACCTAACATAACAAACATGACATAGCGTATCATAATGTGACACAACATACCATCGCATGATATCACATAGCATCACATGATATAAAATTTCAAAACATTACATTGAAAATTATTACATACAACATAACATGGCATCATGCCACATAACATAACATAGTATAAATAATTCACAACATCGCAGCACATCGGAGTAAATAATATAGGATGACATAACGTAACAAAATATTGCATCAGACAACGATGTACCACATAACATAATAAGGTGTTACACATAAAAAATGAAAGTAAGATAAGATGACGTACGTTACATTACATCACACAACATAATGTAACATACTATAACATTGTATAAAATCGCCCAACACCACATGACTTCAGATATCATAAGGTGACACAGCATCGCACCAAATCACATAACATAGCATGACATACGACAGCAGCACAAACATAGATTACATAACGTGACATAACATACCATAGTATTACATAGCATCACATCACATAGTATTATGCAGCATCACATATCATCATTTCACACCACACAACATAACATGACTTCACATATTATGATATCTTATCACATGACTTTGAACCAAATAAAGTAACATTACAACAGATCACGTTAGATCAAATACCGTCAGATAGCATCAAATCACACTACACAAGTAACATAACATAACATAAAATATCATCGCAACACATCACACTACATAGTATCACATTACATCATGTCGCATAGGATCACACAAAATAACATAACATGTCATTACATATTCCCATATCATATTGCACAATATAACCTGAGATGACGTCACATAACATAAAGTAGCATAACATCGCACCACATAGCTATAATGAACGGTACAGGAAGGTCGTCTTTTTTCGAGACGAAATTGATTAATCTATGTCTGCAATATCAGTATTCAGTTGTTTTTGTTGAAGAAGAATAGAACTTGAATCTGTCTAACTCAAATTTTCCAGATTATTTCGGATCTAATATTTGGTCAGAAAATGTTATGCCACCGTTCATTCAATTGGTCACATATGCATATCGCACCACATCACATCACATAAACATACCATAAACATAACAATGGCTTCTTTCCGACCAGAGAATGAATGTAATGCCAAATGGTTTTACATGTTTAAGAATAGTAATAGTGGTTAAATGACAAAAAAATTGTGTTATCCGTAGAAGCGGCCTGCATGCTCATTTTCTATACTCCTGTTCAGGTACATTGAAATAAGGAACGGAACACAATTCACTGTTCAAACTATTTTATTTTTAAAGCAATGTCTTCAATCACCCCCTTTCTACTCGTAGATATGGTTCACTGATAGTAAGCTACTGTTACTCTATCAATCCAACATCTTTTCTAAGCAGTTTCTTAGTTTGGTAAATAGAAGGAGTATGATTACATGAATGATATCCTAAGGGCGAGCGTACCAGAAAAATGTCTTCAGGGATGTAGGAACCGGGGGCACTGGGGGGAAAAAGCCCTTCAAAATTTTGCAATAAGCAAAAAGCCCCTTGAGACTACAAATACCCCTTTAGACTACAAATGCCCCTTGAGTTAAATTCGAAATTCAATGAAAGGGATTAAATACGAAGAAGTTATCCTTTAAAGAGATTGCAGATAATGACCTACGTGATGTAACAAATGGCGCATGGTGAGTTGAAGACATATGAAAGAATTTCCTTCTTTTACAATATTTACTTCTTAGTGCACTTTATTGAGTAATTTCGTAGCAAAATTTCATCACAACTAGAGACGTAGGGACCATGGAGCACTGGGGCCAAGTACCTCCCAAGTTTTTGTATCAATCTGATAATGCCCCTTTTGGTCACAAAATTGCATCTTTTACTTGCATTTCAATAGTGTTTATTTTCGTTTGGTCAAATCCGAAGTCAAAATTATCAGACAGTGGTACTTCATAGCATTATCTACTGTGGATCAGGTTATTAGCTTTTAAATCCAACACGTAGTAAAGTGCCTTTTTAGTGGAACATGTGCCTTTTGACTGTTGTGCCCCTCCCCCAAGTTTGAGATGCTTTCTACGTCCTTGCATGTATTTACTTATGTTTCTCACTCGTACCAGAACTGGTAGTTGCAGGGGCTTGGGCTGGAGCGCAAAACCTACAATTTCAACTAATTCCCTAGTCAATATTAAATTATTTTCTGGCGAATGGCATTTATAAATATTATATAAACTTCACATGCTACTCTTTGTTTTTCCACCCCTTCTATCCTTTTTATTTAGACAAAATTGGTGCTTTGAGTTTTGTAGGGGAAGGTATATTTTGGTACCTTCAAGTTTACCCCACTCTTTTTGCTAGTTTTTGTTTTCTCTCTCCAGACGGTCTATTTGTCAGTCAACTCCAGCCCTGTATCTTTTGTTTTCATTATCATTCTCATGTCTCGCCTTTTTCCTACGTTGACATCGTCAAAACGAGGCAATGAACCGTGGAAACTTTTGGTCGTTTTCAAGATGGAATCCAATGTCACTGCCAGTGAACTTCATCAAAAGTCTCGTCGCCGTTTTATTGACATCTTGACCACCAGGTTTTAATAAGGTAACAGAGTTTATTGCCGATATTTATAGCTTTGCTGTTTGGCAATATCTTATAGTACATTCCTCATTCCTATCCTTATCTTGCAGTGGACAATTCCTACAGTACAGTATTTTCGTCTTATGCAAAGCTAAATAATAAACAGCAAGTGGTGCTGCATTGTCGCCCTCATTTCGGAGATATATTATGTCATTTTGGAGCAGATTAAATCTGTTGGGAACAACGCATGTAACACCAAAGAGGCAGCACGAGACTCCTCAAGTGTACTACTGTGTAGATAGACGATGGTCCCTAGCATTGTAGCAAGATGCAATGTTTTCGGATTCATTTTCAAAGGCGCTGGAATTAAGACTTCCTTGTGTTAGGCCTGTATAACCCCTTTTTGACTAACTTTATGTACAGTAAAACTGACTGCAAAGCTGTGCTTGTAGCAATAGATCATGTTCTAGGATAATTGAGTTTACACATAGAACATTGTGTACGTGCAGACCTACACAGTTTTAACTTCAACTGAATGAGGTCACAACCCAGATTGTTTAAGAATTAGTAGTATGCTGTTTACACGATGGTTTTTAAACTTCCCCATGGCCTCCCACGGTCAGATTTGACACAAACCTGCCTGCCATATTTCCTGACACCTGAATCATTGAGAAGGGCCAGGGATTGTGCAAACTTTTAAATTTCCATTGCACATAAATTGTTTTGCATTTAATCTCAGGGTGCCAAATTCAAGTAAGTTAATATGCTCAATATCAATAGGCTTAATGCCTAAAAGTAAATTGTAAAATAGACCAGATCAATCTAATGACTAGTCACATTTTGATGGCTTTATATAAAGCATACCTTTTGACTCTTTAACATCAATAATGTTTAACTTATTTTTAAAAGTATAGAGATGCCAGGGCCCTTGCATGTGTGAGGGGCAGGTGGTATGTGCCCCCACCTTTTGCCAAACTCTATCACAAATATAACCACTGACTAAATATTGTTCATTTAAACAATAGCTTGCCCCACCCCCTCCACTTTGAGAATGAATCTTCTTCTGTTGTATAAACAGGTTACTCCAACCAAGCCTGGCATACATTCTTGCTTGGTTCAAATCTCATATAAAAGTGTCTCAGCACTGTGACACCACAAGTAGTTTATGCCAATAAAAAAGTATTCTCAACTAGGACTGTCTTCAGCAAATATACATATATATTCAATTAGTTGAACAAATATTTTGGTTTATTCCATTTGCCATTATCTATAGGTATGGCATGGGTTTGTAGGAAATAAAGACAATATTAGCTGTTAATTCATGAAATTCTTGCTTCTTTAACTTGAAATTTAAAAGCCAGGGCCATAACAGCCATGAATGCGAAGAGGCACATAACATGTATTTTCTCCATTTTTGTGTAAAGTTTTTCTATGTAAAGCAAGGGTGTGTCTCTAACAACCCTCAATGAAATTCATGGAAATTAATTTGATTTATTGAAAGAAAATTACTTTGGGTCAATGGGAGAGAAACAGGGTAGTAAAATGACTGATGAGAACTAAGAGACTTTCATTCTGTTTTCCTTGTACACTTTTAATCTGGAAAAAAATTTTTAACACTATTTATGTGGGCCGTTATTTGAAAAATCCAATGGACAGAAGCCCCCCAAATATACCCCATTATGTCAAGAGAGGCATGCATCCCTAAGGATTGTTGCACAGTTTGTCCTATAGTCTTTGTGAGAGTCAATCTTATTACTTTAACAAAATGATGGATGCTTATTGGTTTTTTTACACAAATGACTTTTGTATCTTTTATCATTTCTGGTTTCTGTAGTATTTTTGTGAAGATTCTTTCCCTTTGCTAAGCACAATCACATGAGGTATAGTTCTTTTTGCCATCAATTAAAGAAAGCAATATGTGTTAGCAGAAAAAGTTTTCTACACACTTTCAAATTTTGACTACTCCAAGAATGATGTTCTACTGCTGGTAAATGGATTGTTTATGGGTGGCTATGCCTGTTCCTTGATATTTGGTCATGCATTAACCCATTGTGGCGAACCACACTTCAATGATGTCACACTTCAAAAGCCCGGCGATGATATAATGTTTTGATGATTTGATGGTCCTGAAAGCCTGCAAAGGAAAACATAGATGGTCAGGTTCTGCATACGGTTACAAAACTTTGATTTCTTGAAATAACTGCTTGTTCTACAGGAATATACTTGTAGACAAAATGAAGATCAATAAATTTCCTATAGAACTTTTGAAGCAGTGATGCCACTGTTTAGCTAAAGGAAAGTAATAAGGGCAACATTGCTTTGATGCTACTTGTAGCTCTCTTTGATACAAGTTTATGATTAGGGAGTCATATTTGTGCTGATTAGATGAAAAAAGAAATTTAATTGCCAACTGGAACAACTGCTTACCAGCACTTGTGGTATTCATCATGCATTGAGTGTGATTGATAGCCACGGTAGCACATGTTTTAACTACTGTACATTTTCAATGTTCTCTCTTTATTATCATTGTTTTGTCCTGTACAAAATTTCTTATTCAGATGATGTAGTTATATCTAGAGATTATAATAGATACATTTTGTTTAGTTCCCCCATACATACCCAATCAAACTTGATTTGTGATAAGCATTGATTATCACATTCAATAATTTTTTTGCTCTTCTTCACATGGACTCAGAAAGTTCTTAAATAGGTCCTGTCATTTTTATGAAGCAACTCTAAACTCACAAGTGAAAGAAATTAATAATTTATAAATAAATTAAATTCATTAAGTAAGTAAACAACTGCATGAGTAAGTCTGGTGATACTCAAGGTTTTGTATCTTATTACTTGGCTTGATGACAACACAGTTTGGTTTTCCAATGTCCTGGGTAAACAAATTGGCCACTCTATAGATGGAAACATCAGATTTTGTGGATGGTCGGATAATTAAGCAACATGTATTTTAACAACAGATACATCTTGAGCACAACCTTGCCCTATACTTTTATTGAAGCCACGTACTGATGATATTACTCAAGTGGTAGGTGATATTCTCTCGACATCTGGATCACCATCATTATTTTGCCCAAAGATCATTGTTCTTAAAACTTGAAAGTTCATTGATTTCAGTTGAGTAACTTTGTTGGATTCACATGTACTGTTTTAAGATTTTAAGTCACTATTTATAGGCCCTAAATAGTCCTTATTGTTCTAATAGTAGGCAAGTGATCAATTGTCCACTGTTGAGATTCCTTATTTTCAGTTGATGTGCCCATTCCAACAAACTTGTTCATTTCTTGGGTGATTTCTCAACATTTTGATATGACAACCTTTGATATATTTGGTACCAAAAGAAAGTTTATTACACAATTGTTAAGTAATATGACCAGTAACAAGTATCACATACAGTAATGCTGGGCTTTCATTGGGTGAAAATGGTCATCATGAAAATGTGACATTGGGCCACATTGGGTTAAAGATAAACAAATGCCTAACTGAGATCACAGCAGACAATCAATCATGAGAGACGTTCAGATTGTCATGTGGCTTTCAATCACTGTTGACTCTACCTTGCTTGTTATCAATCATTATCTGTAGGCTAGAGGATTAATCATCATTGTAAAATCTAGGCAATTGATTATTGTCATGAAAACCAAAAAACAAAAAACCCCCTCCCCAAACCTAAGGTATTTCAAGATTGTTCATTGGACAGGCCTATTCTTAACTAACCACAAAGACCATATTCTATCCACAAATTACAGCATTATTGTCTATTTATTTTTTTACTAATGCAAGGCTGGCTTTATTGGCCACATAACTTTGAGGTTACCTGACTGGATTAAGCTGCATGTTCCTTCATGTATTTGCAAAGCAAAAACTCCTGCAAGGAAGCAACCCCCTCCAGTTTCTCAAAACCAAAACACTAATAAGCAATGTGCCATAGGGGAACACGTTCTTGCAAACCCAGACTGTGGGAATATTATGTACATGGATGACCAAGGCCATCAAGAGCCATCATGGGCCTCGGGGTATTTCATAGCACCAGGCCCCAGTAGGTTTCTTGGAGTAATGCCTAAGGCTGATTTTATGACCAAAATGCCATAGAATAAAATTTTTGCAGGCCCTGACCTCTACCTGCCCTCTCAACAGTCCTTCAGATGACCAGTTCCATAAAAAACGTAAAGCTAGGTCAGTTTTTCACTTGCCCATTCCAATCTATCCACATCAAAGCAAGAAACTGTAGCTTTGTTGACAAAAAGAATTTGTCTTTTCTGGTTAAACATTCAGTATCAGGGATACTGATTGATCACAACAACAACAACAACCTGTCAGTCAGAGTTCTAATTGGCTATTTTAAGAACACGGTTGGGTATAGGGTTTTCTGATTTCCTTTTCAATTTCATATTCTGATGATTGTGCACTATTAGGAGTGTCAGATAAAAAGAGATTTTAAGTAGTAAAATGAGTTTGCTATTTTGTGTAGTTTCAAATAATCATAGTATAGAAAGGTTGCACAATATAATCTGATTTTTATCAAGTGTGTTGGTACGTGTATCTACTCAAATAACAATCATCACCTCGTAAATTGTCTTTTATACCTAATAACCAAGGAGTAATATGTATAGGGTCGTTCCAGGAAGTCAATTGAATTTCAGGTACTGTTTATGGAAATGAAGAGGATGTTATCATGAGAATAAAGAGTAAAGAAATGTGAGGAAGAAGTATCACTTTAATGTAGAGCAACCACATCCAATGTTTATGACATTTGAAAACTGATTTTATTTGTATCATTCAACAAGGGGTGTCATTTAAAGACCAGCTGTTCAGTCAGTCTTTGTACGGATTTTAAACTTAAACATCCCTTATACAAGTGTTCAAATAATGCTTCAAACAGAGGGCATTGTTGCTTCTATTCTCTAGTCAATGCATTTGGTGATGGACAAACCACTTCATATATACTTTATGATATTTTTATGTTTCAAGGAAGAGGCAGTTTCTTCCTAGGTTGGGTTCTACACATGTTGATGTCTAGTCAATAATACATTGGTCTGCAAGTAATATTGCATTTATGTATCTATACATGAGATATTCAAAAGGATTTTCTTTGTTAAGTGTTGTTTACATTGTATATATGCAGTGTTTGTACAGCTGTGTAAGCTATAGTGTGTGTGGCATAGGGAGCTTTGGTCAAGGGAGATGGTGATAATATAAAGTATTGGAGTTGAATAATGTCTTTGCAACACAATAAGGAGTATTTTACATGTTGACAAATCTAGCAGCACCATACTCCCTTTCTAGTGATCAGATCACTTACATGAACATACCTACATCAATAAACATGCAAATCATAAATGCTTTCATTTAACTTTGAAGAATGAAAGGTATGCTGACACTTTATGATGAATTCATAAGAATGAACCAAACTGACAACAACTTTTAACTGTGGCTGCTATAATTTATGATATCAAAATTTTGTACCCCAAAAAGAAACTGGAATGTATCTAAGTAATATGTGGTATCAGAGTATAAGCTACATTAGCATGAACCACATGTGTGGTAAAAAGCTATATTTTGGAATCTTTTCCAGTTGTGACAGGCTGTTAGAATAGACTGATGCTGTATGATGAGTCTACACATCATATTCATTGTTGAACTTGTAGTTTTGGTTGTAGCTTTGACTTAAAGCAATGCATAATAAGATCTTGTTGTCAACTGCACTTTGTAGGCTAGACCCTTTATTCAT
>JAAAKL020001878.1:0-28531 GCA_010016065.2 Carybdea cf. marsupialis auct. non (Linnaeus, 1758)
TCTGCCTCGAGCTGATTGCGATACTTGGTTGAATTACGTATTACACGTCAACCCAGTTGAAAACGATAGAACTTGTTATGATACACATAGGTCCAAGTGTAAGGCAATACATAAGACATAATATCATTAGCTACGTTTCACATCTGCAACGTCAACACCCCTTCTACTCCCAAAAGTATTTCAGTTAACGCCCGTGATGTTAGTTCATGGAAAACTTCCTTTCCTTATATAACGAGGACAGTGTTAACAAGCCTCCAACATCTCCATTTTCTTGTGCTTTCAATTTTCTACATAATTTATCTCAGTGACCGATCTTCTATCAATGCGGAGGAATAGTGTGACGTCACGATTTTGAAAATGTTTGAATTATGGGAAAGAACCTGAATTTTCAGGTTGCCCTATTATTAAGAACATCAATGCGGAGGGAAAGCGATGACGTCACAAATCATAAATTTTAAAAATAGTAGAATCTGATTCCAGATGTCGAAATGCAAGCTTGGAATAGGCTGTTTCCCAAAGTAGCAGACCTGAAGTGTATATAGTGTTTAAACTAGAGGCGTTTGAATCTCAATAATCTCTGGTCAAAACTCTGTTAATATTCCTTGGTTCCTTAACTTAGAAATCAGCATTAAACAATAGGGTTTTGATAGAGAGATTCAAAACTTTGAAACCTGATATCTCCCTGTTGGGAAAGGGTATTACTCTCAATTTTGGCCATTGACCTTCTCACTAATAGGGTAATATGAAAATTGAGTTTTTCCCGTTAATTCAAAAATGTTCAAAATCGGCACGTCACAGTTTTCCACCACATGGCCAATATTGAGAGTGTTGTCTTCTCCCCACACCGAGATATCAGCTTTCAAAGTTTTAAATCTCTCTAACAATACCTTATTATTTGATGCTGGATCCTAACTTAAGGATCCAAGGAATTTTAACAGAGTTTCGACCAGAGGCTTTTGAAATTCAAACGTCTCTACTTTAAATACTGTATACACTTCAGGTCTGGTGTTTTGAGAAACAGCTTGTTCCACGGTTGCCTTCAGATATCTGGTGTCAAATCTTACTATTTCCAAAATTTTTGATTTGTGACGTCATCACTTTCCCTCCGAATAGCACGCGTGAATGGATTGAAAAAGATCATTGCACGTGCTCTTAAGTGGGAAATACCATTCCGAGGCTTCATAGTGAGAGGCCACTGAAGTTGTTGTTTTACTTCCCCTTTTCATGTGGTTGGTTGGTTCCACTAGGTCGGCTTTTGACCGATTCTGCTACCTTTTGAGCACGTGTTTCAAAACTTCTTGGGTGATGCAAACAAATGGGCATCTAGCGATTTGGAAACATTTTGGCGCGCAAGTGAGTTATTCCTTGTAGCAACATCGATGGAATGTGTGATGTGTATGGTGAAGCTGGCCAATGTTGGCGACTATCTGTGATTATGGACAGGGTAAGTGCACAATTAGTCTTAAATATTATATGTATATTATGATCTCTTGTATATGACGCCTCAGGTATAGAGTTATGGGACGTTATCCTGCACAATGAAACGATTATTGACGTGGTTGACATCGTGCAACCAACATGGCTACGGTCAGGGGCATGGTAGAGGTGACTTCAGATTTTGGAGTAATTGAGGCCCCCCAAAGGTGTTTACGGTACTGACTAAGTAGGAGAAGCCTCCAAGGTGCCCCTGTACCCGTTGTAGTGCGTTGGGGTACTCCCCGGGGCTGAAACGGTTACTGGTTAAAATACAGTTTTACCGAAGACAACTTGATAATAGCAATGGTTCTAAATGGCTTGTCAGAATCGCACAAGGCATTTGTCGTAGTACACACCCAACTAGACAAATGCAAAACATTTCCCGAGTTTAAAGCCAGCCTAAACAATTACGCGAACACGGAAGCAATTCATGCCCCGAAGCACAGAACAGCCATGGCAAGTCGCGGTAGATTCGTACGAAAACAAACATCGCCACAACCAACAGGACACATACAATATCTATCTTGCGGGAAAACGAACCATAAAAGTAGAATTTGCAGGATAAAGTAGAAATTGCAGGATAAAGGCAAAATTAAAGTGCAGATTGTGCCAGAAGGAAGGCCATGTCGAATCCTTATGTTTTCAAAAGAAGAAGACTTCAGCTAATGCAACAGCACAGTTTGCCTTTACAACAGCAGCACAGGCTGGCAATAATAAGGTCATAAACACTGTTAAACTTCTAGTTGACTGTAGAGCAACTTGCCATATTATTAACAACCAAGACTACTTCACGTCATACAACAAAAGTTTCGAACCTGGGAAACATTTGATTGAACTTGCAGATGGCAGAAAAAGCAAGAAACTAGCAACAGCAAGAGGCAATTCAAATTTCACTGTTGAAAGATGCACTCCTGGCTCCAGAGTTTCCGATGAGCTTGTTTTCAGTCCATGCCGCAACAGAGAACGGAGCAAATATTTTGTTTACGAAGGATTCCGCTAAACGTATCGCAAATACGACAACTTTCGATATGATCATGCAAGGGCGACTGTCTTTTTTAACAACAGTAGACACAAAAAAACGTGACAAGAAATTTGGGAGATTGGCACAAAGCATTAGGGCGTATGAATTGCAAGGACATAATTGAACTGCAATCTATAAGGGAATGACTGTAGCAAAACCTGACACATCTATCTCTTGTGAAACATGCAAGCTAAACATAATGACGAAGTTCCCTAAATCAAAGGATGAAATCGAGACGTACGCTGCAGAACCCTTCGAACGAGTACTTTCCGACACCTGCGGACAGATTGACCCTAAATCACGGGAAGGTTACCGATGCGTCATCGACTTTATTGACAAGTATTCCAGAATGGTATTTATTGATTTGTTGCGATCAAGAGGCGATGCAACAAATGCGCGTAAAAATTTCCTGGCCGATGTGGCACCAATCGAGACAGTAAAGGAAATTCATAGTGACTATGGTAGTCGATACATGTCACAATCATTTCAGCAAACTTTACTGAATAGGGGAATAAAACAGACGACAACAGCCCCTTATTCACCCTATCAAAATGGAAAATCAGAGAGAAGCTGGACGAGCCTAATGGAGATGGCTTTGCTGCCCAAGAGGTGATACTGATATTGGAAAATCATTCTAGACATACGCTGTCAGACATGCTCAGTACTTAAGGAACAGAAGTTTTCAGCATAGAACCAAAAGTACAGCCTATGAACTATTTGAGGGGATACAGCCTGATATGAGAAATGTACACCCTTTTGGCACCCCATGAACGATGCATGTCGAAGGACACAAACAGAAAATGAGCTTACGTGGAATTGAAGGGATCTACTTAGGGATAAACCCAGTTGATAAGGGCTACTACGCGTCCGATCCAAAAACAGGAAAGGTCCTCACATCACGTAATATAACTGTGCACCAAATAATAACCTGGGAGCCTGACTTGCCAGCCCTGAAAAACGACGAAACTGAACCCACCATGCAAGATGTAAACCCACAAATTGATTCTGAGGAAATCAATACAGAAGAGACGGCTGGGGAAGAAGGGGGAGCACCAGACATTCAATCATCATCATCGTCAGAAACGAGCTCCAAGCGAAATGTTGGACCCCTAAAACATCTAGCTGATTACCACTTAACAGCGAATACAGATTATGCATATGCTGTCGTACCATCTATTCCTCTCACTTACGAAGATGCTATCAGTTCACCAGATGCCAACAAATAGAAGGCTGCGATGGATTTAGAAATTGATACTTTAGTTAAAATAATACATGGGACCTTACGACCTTACCAGAACCAAGGACTGAAACCAGGGGACGTTGGGTATACACCATTAAGCAAGGTAAAAATCTCGGAGAAGCTCTATACAAAGCAAGATACGTGGCAAAAGGATTTAGCCAAATACACGGCATTGATTACGACGCGAAGTATTGTCCAACTACGACATTCCCATCTATACACATGTCACTGCAGGAAGCAGCAAATGAGGGTTTACATTAAGCCGGTTTTCCATTCAGCGTACTTTTGCGAGCGGGCGGGAAAATGCTCGAGCCTTTTTACTCGCGGAAAACATACTCTCAATTTCAACTGTGCTCGTCACATGTGAGAGGTCGCGCGCAATTGTGTTGTTTATTCATTTCAGAGCAACACGAGGTCTTATTACGAAGCCTGAAAAATATCTATGTTGACGAGCTAAATTAACATTGTTACTGCTCCTTCGTCTTCGTCGGAAAAGAAGAATCAGAAAATTAAATAAGAAAGCGATGTGGATAAGAAAAATATTTCTTGAAAGACCACAGAAAGGACTTTACAACACTATAATGAAAGATCTTCAATTGCACGATCACGAGTACTTCTTTAAGTCCTTTAGAATGAGTCCAGAAACATTCAAGAATTTATTAACTTGGATTGGTCCTGATACAGAAAAGTCGTCGCTGTGACGAGCAGTGGCATCACTGGGTGAAAGGCTAGCTGTTACATTACGTTATCTTGTTTCAGGCGATGCACAAATCACTATTTCAGCCGGATATGGACTAAGTCCTGCAACTGTTGAAAGGATAGTAAGAGAAACGTCCAACGTAGTATGGGATACCCTGAGTCAAAAGGGATATCTAAAGGTCCCAAGAAAAGCGCACGATTGGCTGGAGATTGCTCTTAGTTTTCAAACCCAGTGGCATTTCCCTCACTGTATTGGAGCTCTAGATGGGAAGCGTGTGGTGACGGATGGTGGATGTTTGTATATACACTGCTCTGCGATGAGGGACTTCGGCTTCCTTGATGCTCGAATGCAGTGCCTGGATTTGTTCTCACTTTCACCTACAAGGTTTACTATTTCAAACAAATCTGCTGCTCCTCCACACGCCGTTTTGGACTTAGTAAGCACAATATTGCAAGAAACGCATAAATCATGGTGACGAGACTGTGAGAGCAACAAACTGTGATTGGTTGATCATACATCGTCCGCGCGGTTTATGCTCTGAAGTTGAAAATTGTTGAACTTCTGAGTTCGTCCGCGAGCAAGAAATTCGGCAGACAGGTTTATGCTTTTCTCTTTCTGCGCATGCTTTATTGATAGTGCTCTAGCATTTTTCCGCTCTTTCGCAAACAGGATACAGACAGTATAGTGAGAATGGTGATCGTCTTCCTGTCATCTTTGCAAATCACTCAACCGTCTCAAGCGCAGTGGTCGAAATTGGCACAGCACTTTAACCAACTACTTTCATTTTAATGGACTCGAGTCAGACACAAATGATTTATGTGTATACAAACGTATCAAGAACAGCAATACAATCATCATAGTCTTTTGGGTAGATTACATCATAATTTGCAGCTACAAATCGGAATTAACTTCACTTGTCAAAAGCTTGCTTTATGATGAGTTCCAAAAGGGAGACCATGAGCAGTTACAATGGTTTCTCAGTATCAACCAAAAGATTAACCAACGGAAGTTATGTGATGAGTCAACAACGATACTGTGAAGCTATTCTTGACCGATTCGGAATGGCTGATTGCAAAACAGCGAGTACACCCGCCGAGAAGGATTTGAATTTACAACCGAGAACGGAAAACGACGATATCCCGAACTTTCCCTATCGGCAAGCAATTGGAAGCTTAGTTTATTTAGCAACGGCAACAAGACCAGAACTAAGTTGGGTTTTATCGAAGTTATCTCAACACCTTGAGAATCCTTCACAAGCACACGTAACAGCAGTCAAGAGAGTATTACGATATATTCAAGGGACGAAAGCTTTCAAGCTTACTTTCGCAGCTAGTGAGGACGATTTGGTCGGTTACACCGATTCAGATTGGGCAAACGACGCCGACGATCGACGATCGATGTCAGGTTCTATTTTCACTATCGGAAGTAGACCAATATCTTGGAAGTCTAGTAAGCAGCCAACTGTAGCTTTGTCAAGCTGTGAAGCAGAATACGTGGCTCTGGCGGAAGCAACAAGAGAGATGATTAATTTGCGACCTTTGTGCTCACAACTTGTTATTAAGCAATCGAAATCCTCGATCTTGTATTGTGATAATCAAGGAGCGATAGCACTTACCGGCGAAAGGTCTAAACAACACCAACGCACAAAACATATTGATGTAGGGTATCATTTTGTTAGGGAACAGAAAGAAATCATTTATAAATATGTTCCTACGAGCAAGAATTTTGCCGATATTCTTACTAAGCCTTTATGTAAAGCATTGCATAACAATATTTTATATGGACTTAAGATTGAGGGGGAGTTAAACCACCCCTCTCATGTGGCAAGTGTCTTGCATGATTTGCTCCACCGAAATTTAGTAAAAGTTTAACTTATATTTGTCCTTGATTGTAGCTTGGTTTCAAATTTCCTTTGTGCATAAGTCTTTTCCCACTTAATTTGAGTCCTTCAATTTCCTGAATGTTAACTTCTCTCTGATGGTTAATCATACTACTTATGATTAAATCAGCTCCCAAATACTCGGAAGCGAACTGTGTATGGACCGGACCAACCCATCTTCTAATCATCTTCTTCCGGCTTCTTCCAAGAAGTTGAAAAAGGATCAAGACTTTCCTAGATATTGGACTCAACGATGCCTATAGTTTTGATAGCAGAAATAAAACTATTAACACTTGTAAATTAAATTCTTATAAAATCTTTATTTCTCAGATACATTTTTACCTAAAACCGCTATAACAGAGATAGCATGGGCTACGCCCCTTGTCGCTGCTAGGTCCACCCCGATTCTCACGAAAATACTTAGGGTGGTCAACTTACATTTGTACTCAAGGATTCAGCTTGATCAGATTATAAAAATGGCAACCACACCTACCCCACCCCCCAAAAGACACTTAGAGGGTCAAGTTTCAGTTGTATACAAAGTTATGAGTTGTTTTAGATTAATGTTGAGACAGATTAATGTACAAATGAGAGACGAAGAGACAGTCAGACAGACATGCTCCTTTACAAAATACCCAGACATTCCCCAGTAAAGCAAGTGCACTATTAGCCGAACTTTACTTCCTGAAAATCGATAAAACAGAAGAAGAAGAAGAAACAGATTCAAAGTTATTGGCGGTCTCTTAGTTATTGCATCACTCTGTCAACAGCATCTCGCACTGGCATCGTTCCCATCTTCAGCAACATCTCATCTACATTGCAATTTACCTATTTATCAAGGTATATATTTCATGGCTTTTCTTATAGTTGGAGTTTACAAATAGTTTCTGAGGCCCATAGTTACTTGTTCACTATTGGAACGTTTCCATCTCTATTGTTCTGATTCTAATTTTTACATTTGGTCTTTTCTGGAATGTATGGTTGTGATCTCCATTATCTAATGAAGTTTTTGTGAGAAGTGAGTTACACGATTTATGGTTCACTGTCTAGAAATTATACTATCTACGTTTCAGTTGAAGAATCATAAATTTCAACAATACTCTTGATTATGCTGTTAAGTGGCATGCTCAAGATGGAATAATTTCACCTGTACTTATCTTACGTTTTATATTCCACTTCCAAGTTACTCACATTTCTTCGGAGAGTATTATTTCCTCTTTTCTAAAACCCGATTTACTCTTTAAGCGTTTTTACAATCACATTTTTGTAAATCAGTGTAGGTAATACTCTCTATATGTGATCTCTTTCTTATGTTGAGTATCATCATAGCGGGTAATCATTGAATACTGGAAAAATTCCATAAATTGATAGTGATGACAAGTTTCTTGTAAGCTGGTGAGGGCCATGCAGAAGGTGAAAGTGTGAATGAAAAGTCCTTTCCACTTAAAATACCAAAATTGTTTTCGATTTGGGCTCGGCCAAGAGATAGTTTCTTTCACCTTTTAACTGTTATTTTCTTCGACAACTGGAAATTACTTTGAGATCCGTATTTTCACTATCTCCCGTTCAATGCGTGCGAAGTCCTCGATAAGGAGTGTGCCTTATCTATGAATAGACTTTAGGATTGCAATGGAACCTTTTTAGATAAACGAGCAACTTTATTAAAATGAAATGTAGGATAAATATTTTATTATTGCATATCAATTTCGTACATCCTCTCTTCCCCAGTAATACGAATTGACGCAAGAGATACAGAAGGCGTCTCACCTCTTCACCTGGCTGCTAGTAGTGGTAATGCTGAGGTCACAGAGCTGCTTATATCTAATGGAGTAGATGTCAATGCTCTAGACCAGAAGGGAAGATGTTTGCTTCATTATGCTGCACAAGGAGGAAATGCTGAATTGGTTCATCACTTTGTTAAAGCAGGTATGAATTCATTTCCAAACATGAAAAATTGTATTGAAGTCCTTTAAGAATATTTCTGTGTGAATATCCATGAAGCTCATAAGTACTGCATCTTCTTACATTTTAAAACATTCGGTGGGCAATAGTAATAAATACTTAAAATTTATGACGCACACAGAAGACTCAAAGTACTTGCATAGCAAAATTTGATTTGACTATCTGCAGAAGTAGAATAAGGGTTAGGCGTTCCCCTCCAAACAACTTTTTTATCGGAAATATTCCACTTGTCTACAAGATCACTTAATAGTTGCAGTTGGTGCGATGTTAGTAATGTTGACCCATTAACTAAGAAATGACACTTCCTCTTTAATAGGAGAAGAAGCTAACACAGAAGACATAAATGCTGTAACCCCACTACATCTGAGTGTAATCAGTGGTCTAACTGAGGTCACGGAGATGCTCATAGCATGTGGTGCCAATATCCATGCTACTGATAAGGAAGGAAATGAGCCACTCCATTTTGCTGCACAAGAAGGATATGTAGAAGTTATTGATATTTTACTGGAAGCTGGTAAGGGACAATTTAAAGCTCATTGAGGCATTTTATTTATTCAGCTATTTCATTTTTTTAATGTAGTATGGTTGTATCAAACCGGATTTGCTTATTAATTTAGGAGGCGCTAGTCAGATACCCTTAAACTTGGATTTAGTATCTTCCTCCCATCTTCATGACTCTTCATGTGTCATCCCCACTATGAAGTATATGTTTACAATTTTTGAATAGACAACATATTAGCGCAGTGGTGGTCGAGTGGTCAGAGCAGCTAACAGGTAAATCGGGGGAGATAACGACATTCAGGGTTTCGAGTCTCCATTCCGTTGTAAAAATGTTAAGAAAATACGTACTGTATCACAGTGTATCAAAGTGTAAAATTGTAGGGTGCATATGACAAGAAAAATCACGCATGAGTTGTGTGAGCTCCCTATGTATTTGTACTCCCAAGAGAGTGGATCACATAATAAGAGCAGGTCTGTGCTGCTGAGTAATGTCGTTTGTAAAATGCCTTTGAATATACCTGGCGTAGAAAGGCGCTGTATAAATAGAGTATATTAAAAGTTTCTGCCTACCATAACCAGTTTACGTGACCTTTTATCACTGCTCTATGCAATTCTTTGTTTGTCATTGGTGTAGTCTTTTGCTGCTCTCGCTCTGTACCATGAAAGATAATTTGGTCTTCGCATAATTTTACGATATTTGTACGTGAGTGTGATTTCAAATAGTATTATCAACGCCCTTTATCGAACAACTGAAACATCTAATTTTCCTGGCATAAAGTTATAGAAACAGTTGTAAATAATCTGAAAATTAAATATATATTTTTTCACTCGTAGAAACACCAAAAGTCTTATCTAGGCTGCTATTGATGCAAGTTTTTTTTGTATTACTATGCGTTTTTATGGGTAATTCATAATTCTAGCTATTTACTAGCTGCTCCAGTAATAATAGATTTTAGCATGTAAAAGACATAAATTCTTTGGCTTTAAAGTAACATGGCATGGTCTAGCATAACTTTTTTCTTAGATAAGGTATAGCTTACTGATCTCTAAAAAATACTGGATTGAGCTTCCCATTGTTTCCAACAGTGAAAAATTGTGTTCACGAATACTAGTCCCCATAAGTTAAATTAGCATGTGAAGGTCCGCCTTGTCACGTAACATTGTTTACAAGCTTTGTTTTGGGACTGAAATGGCGCTCAACGACTTACCTCACTTTTGAGACGGAAGATGCTCGATCCACTCCTTTTTAGAGATCAGTAATATATTATAAAAAGTAAATATATTGTTTCCTCATCGCATACTTTACGTCTTTTTCATTCCATGCTGATAATTTCCCGAATTTTTGAGACACTGTTTACGCCCAAACTGTACGTACATACATATGTCTACATATATAAGTAAATAGATATAATACGTGGACAAACTCACTATCAATAAAGCAAAATAATGAAAACAATAATTAGTTTGTGTCGTTCTTTATCAGACATACCTTGTATGTATGTTTGTAAAAATTCCTCTGTGAGTATACTAAAACGAAGTTGTTAGATAAATATATTCCAAAGAGCAAGCTAAGGGCAGGTATCAAGGGCAATTTTCTCGGAGCAAATACATTTGTCTATACTTGCCCTTCCAAACAGATGCACACCTGCCACTGAATCTTTGTTTTAGCTTTTGCAAGTAAGTGTTTGTTTAAGATGTATTGTAGAGAAAGATGAAGGGCAATAGAACCAGACTTCCTCCTTTAAGCCCTATCATTGAGCCCTCCGAATATTCTCGGGCCGTCTTTGTACCTGATGTATCTCTAAGAACAGCATGAATGTACATGCTGGCGGGTATTAAACAAGGATTGCTTAAAGGCTGATTAGACGCTACGATTTTGTCGGGCCAACTCACAGTTGGTATGACGTACGTTTATTGTTCAAAAGTCTGATTTCACGGTTGTTGGTCTCAGCACGAATCGGGACGATTTTTAGGAAGTCTGTGACGTTTGAACATATTTACTCCCGATTTTGGATGTAGTGGCAGTGCCTCAAGTTTTAACATGGAAGCCTTCAAGTCGCGATGGAAGGCATGACTTTCTCTAAAGCAGAAACAACATTACTGTCAGGAAGGTCTTGTTGGGACACTCTGTAGGCATATCAAAGAATAATGCTATGAGTTTTATTTGCAAGTTTAGCATAGTCGACCTTTTTGATGACAAACAAACCAGCGAAATGACTATGTAGTTTCTCATGCTAGGCTATAATACCATCCAGATGAAGAAAGCCCCCAGAATCTAGGTGATTGCATATTTTCCATTCTCAAGTAAGGTTTCCTACTTAGCTTCTCCTACTGCTTATGAATAAGATGAAATCCCAAACAGTGTTTTGTGCTCAAAATCGTCGAGCGTGTCGTGGAGGCTTATTACACGTACGACTAATCTTGGGTTGGACACGTGACTAAATCGTCCCTAAATCGGCCCGACAAATTTTAGCGTGTAAATCAGCCTTTAGACACAAGTATGTGCATATCGCCTACTGATTTAACGAAATGGTACCCATTACATCTTACTTTGAGACAAAAATGAAGCTATTGCTGTTCATGATGGGTATTTGGCGATGTCCTTCTAACTCGTAAAATGATCAACTGCGCTGTGTAGTGCAATGGTTGAGTTTGCCGTTAGTACGAGAGAGATTCCTAGTTCTGTCTTTGATAATTATTAAGCAACCTTCATACCTGTTCGTTTAAATGATTCACTTGATACCATTTCAGACTATTTAAACTCTGTACGCATGCAGCTTATCTTCGTAGAAAGAGTAGATGTAAAAAGGTTGATAATAGATAGTAGTAATATCTCGAATGCCTCACAAAAAGGTTCCTATCAATTAAAATTTTTATTTCTCCTGTCATAGTTCTCAAGGACGTGCCATTCGAAAAACTGGATAAGAAAAGGGAAGATTACGTTAATACAGAGAATGTGACATCATCCTATACTCCCCTTCATTTAGCGTGTAAAGCTGGTCATACTTCTCTTATAACGTACCTAATAGAAAACGGCGCTAAGGTCGAAGCAGAATCTAAAAAAGAAGGTATAGGCACGCCATTACATCTAGCTGTCACGGAAGGTCACTTGGATGTTGTCGAATGCCTCCTGCTCAATGGTGCAAATGTCAATGCAGTACGTTCAGAAGACAGTTTGACGCCTCTACACATGTACGTTCTTTTTGTTGAAAAAGTCTTATAGTATCTATAAGGATAATTCCTCTCTGGATCTACTCTTTTTAAATGCTGATATACCTTTTGATAATAAATGCCTTGACAAAAGATACATAATGCGTTTGTACTCTTTCCATTTGAAAATCATCAAACAAGTATTTTCAGGCCGTTCTAGTTGTGCAATGCAGCACTATAAGTTCTTCAATAATTAACGTAATTTGCTAGCGTAAAATTTACATGTTATTGCCTTTGAATGGCCCATGAAATAAATTTTTTTCCAAATATTCGGAATAAAGACTACTTTATTATTAATTTTTATAAACATAGATTTTCCATTCTTTATCAGCCTTCCTTTCATACTTGATGTACTCGAAGTCATTGCTCACGTCAAGTATTTTTCTATCTTTATAAAATGAAATATCATTGATAACTTGTGGATGACGCAATTCCTTTATTAGATTGCTTTGTACCTCTAATTTTATATGTGCCATTAATCGACAGCAGCCCTCAATCAAACAATTACAATGTGCCTATGTTCTTATTTTGCATTTAAAACAGAAAAATCGTAGGTATCCTTGTAGGTGGGGTCTTTTGACATTAGTCTAGGCCATTCAATTATCATGGTAATCCCAAGTGCCAATAATAAATGAAGCACAAATTTTCATCTCTTTAACTCAACTTTAATCTTGAAGATAAAAATATTCTTCAAGTATCTAATAATGTGTCTGAAAGCTTGCAAGTTTACAAATTCATAATTTTTCACGAAAAAACTTCTTGAACCATCTTATTTCGCTGCCAATGCGTATATAGGGGAACGAACTGTTTAAAGAGTCGTTCCCATGTTCCAGTTTTAATGACGTCTCGAGGATCTAACCACCAACTCTAAATCTTTTGCACTCATAATAAAGTGCTACCCCTTTTTCGCGCTGACGAATTTCCTCTACAATTACACTAATATTGATCAACTGATTTAAACTCTGGACTTCTTATACAACCTTACAGATTACAGGCTACTCATTAACTCCTCTATTTCAAGAATTAGAATTGCACGTTTGCGTAAATAACACTTTCTATCGAACTATTCCAGTGGCTTGTAATATTGCAAAATCACCATCTCTTGATACCATAAAAATCCTTCGTAACTGCGGCAAGATCAAATTTTTGTCTTGTGAAAGTTGAATCTTAAATCTTAAAAAGAAAATCTTAAAGTTGTGTGCCGATGCTTGGAATAATGAAGTGTAGCATCTTATTCTTCTTATAGAACAGTAGAATAAAACATTCAGGAAAAGGAACCAGCTGCCTCTTCCTGATTCAGCTTCTGGCAAAGAACATGTACAGCACATTCCTCCTATCAAACGAGGGTTTACCACCAGCTATTTTAATCAAGTATAGCCTGAATAATTGATTATACAGCAAAAAGGAAGAGAGATAAGTAGCATTTGCGTACCTACAAATTCATCAAGCAAAAAGCAAAGCTTGACTTTGACTTTGATCAGCCTTAAGGAAAAATATTTAAGGAGGTAATTAGGCATTTCTTTGGAAACCAATTCCCATGCGAGCAACTACCAAAGGCTACTTGATGGCATCTAACACCACTACTAGTAAAGCTTCGCTGTCTGCCCTAATGCTACTTTTCTGACAATCTTGATGCAGTAGATGATAAAAAGGTCACGGCCTTTTAACGACGTAATTAATCCATATGACAATAGCAACTCTACGCCTGCTGCTTTGTTGTGAAAAAGGCTTCTACTCGTCACACGTCGGAGTTCTCCTACATAGACATGTTTATCTTTGCTAAGCAATATATAACGTTTATGGAACTACATAGATTCTAATCTATATATCAGCGATCTAAGGACTCGTTGATATACTTGTTTTCTTTCTAATACCAACTATGTTATGTTTCTTTGATCATTATTACTTTTAAGAGATTTCCATAAGCTTGGATATATTTGACAACTGGATCATAGCACACTTAATCAGTAATTAGAAATATAAACGGTTTGAAATTTAAATTTGCAGTCGTACCATATCTTAAACTGTTGGGGTCCTTAGCATCAATAATAATAATAATAATAGAAGAAGAAGAAGAAGAAAGGTACAGAAAAACAGATCAGTAAGCTCCCTGGTGACCCATCTCTCCAAGAAATCCAAAATTGTGTTAATGGGTACAGCGCATATCTTACGAAGAGCTTTATCAATGTAAAATACCTAATCCGTAAGCTTTTCTCGCCTTAGGCTGCGGGTAGCGGCTCGGCGAGGAATTGTAAAAGTAGAAATCGAAAGATAAACATCTTCATAATGATAATAATAATTATTGGGAACTGCAAGATTGTTAAGGAAGGTACTAGAAATGTAGGAGTTAAATCAATTTGAAGGACCCTTGGTCGTTTGTTATGTCTCGCTCCTTCAGTTGGTCAAGCGGCATCAAAAATAATTTGCGTTATCAACTAGTAATTGTTAAACGGTAACAATTGATAAACATGTTTTGGTATTTCTCAAGTGTCTTTCGAATTCTATACACATCTGGTCTGCAATTATGTTTTTCCTTATGGAACTATACTTATGCAAGAACTATTACTCGTTCTGAACAAATTGGTGCATCGTTTAAAATGGGTAGAAATGCGTTATTTACATTTACGAGGGCTGAAAAGAATTCTTAATAATAAAAATGAAGTGTTCCAGTGCTTTCAGTCATGTATTTTGTGAATAACAGAAACACTTGCGAACTTGCTAAATAGCAGACTTCAGTTAGAAGAGATACTAGTAAAATGTGGAAAGGTTACCACCAGGATTCGGAGCAGTTACTTGATCTGGTCCTTACCAAATTGGAGACTCCAGTTAGAAGAGATACTAGTGAAATGTGAAAATGTCACCACCGGGATTCGGAGCAGTTACTTGATCCGGCCTTACTAAATTGCGGACTCTTAAAGTATCACTTGTGCAGACCATGAATTTGCAACCTGTTGCTATAGAACGTAGTTCAGCGTCAATTCGTATCTAGGAGTATCCAAGAGTATATTGGAGTGGAAAAGTAACAAGTTTCTTATTAAAACAGATCTTGAAATGCAAAAGGGTTAAAATATATTTTCATTTCCTAAAAAATATCGCCTCGAATATAATCCTCCCACTGAGCAAATGAAGACATCCCTACATGGGAATGCAGTACTCCTTGTTAGTAGAAATAAATTGGAACAATCGAACGCAAACCTTTCTGTTTCTTTTTGATAACACAAATAACTCCTGTTGAATGAAAAGCACCTTGTTTACAGACACAAATTCCTCGCCCCCCCCCTATAATAACCTACCTGAATGTTATTTAAGTACACTGTGGGCTTTTCAGTGTAATTATATTTGTCATAGCAGGTGCAAAAATTAACTACTTCAGGCACATTCCTCGTTGATGTAACTGTAATCTATAATACGGATAAATGCCCAATGAATACATGTATATGTTGAGTAACGGATCAAATATACTCTTCTATAGACATTCCAGGAATCCTGTTGTTGTGTGCAATTGACTAATTGCAGTGTTTTGATTGATTAGCCTGTACAGCAGTTGCTATGCAAGTTATTTGCAAAGCAGTGGGGTAGACCCACATCCTTTCAGCAGTCCAACATCACTTACCCACTAAATAGCAAACCGTATTGTGATTGATGGCAGTCTTCTTAACGAAATGAAAACTGATTTGTAAGTAAACAAACAATTATGAAAAGTTTCAGATACCTCAATTCTTCTGTTTTTGTTAAAAAGGTACAACATCTTTGTGGAAATGAAGCTTGAATGCTGCTTCTTTGAAAGATATTGTACCTTTATAGTATTTGAATCGCTTTCATTACACCTGCTTAAATATGCAACTAATATCAAAAGCTCTTTACATTCAAGATTGTGATCCCACACTTCTCTTCTATCTGAGAAAGTTGTTTTTTGCATAACATACAATTTAGAATACTTATTTTTGTTCTTGTGATCCTAGTATACATTGATATTGTATTTTCATCGATAGAGCATGTTCACGTGGTAACACTAAAATGGCTGATTTGTTAATAAAACAGGGAGCCGAGGTTAATGCGCAATGTATGATGTCGGGCAATCCCCTCTCTGAAGCCATCTCCAAAGGTCACACAGATACAGCAAGATTATTGATCGACAGTGGATCCAGAGTAGTTTCGTGCAATTTAGGAATGGGGTCGTGTCTGCATATTGCAGCCAGGAATGGCAATATCGAGACCTTCAACATGTTGCTGCAAACAGTGGCAGGAAAGTTTGTTTATTTTCCCAGAAGTTGTGAGGAAACTGAAATTTTTTCCATTGAGCACAATATACAGTGTGAGGTATCGAAATTATATTTATTGTTAATGCCTTAATTGACAATTATCATGCGTTCAGTTTGTTAAACGTTATACCAGGTTCAATTTGCACGGTAGATTATTGTCACTGAGTGGCCATTTGGACAACAGACTAGTGCTAAGCACCTACCTATGTCAATGAACGTCGGTAATAGGGAAATTGATATAGATTTTTCTATGTAAATGTTGTGGAAAGGTAGGAAAACGCACGCACTGGGGAACAAACGCCTTATTACCTCTTATTTTGAGATATTATTTATTAAAACTTGTAAATGCATTATGTTTCTATGGTGAGTAATGGATATCATCACATGAGAAAATAAATAGACATATGAACTACAAAAATGATAATTATACAATGTAGCAATAAATGGTAATGACTATAACAAAGATGAACGTGCTAGGAATGAGTCAAAGCCTAGGACTACGTCCTAACCTAAACATTTCTTGTTACTGTGGTTGCATGTTAAGGTTGAAGACTCATTGGAGGTGGGTGCTAATCTGAGGCTGGTAGGGTGGTAGGATAAATACCGTGCCCGGAACGTAGTTATATAATAAAAAATATAATATAGCAGCAAATAACATTTTACACCTTTTCAAAATGTAGACCGCTAAATATTTAAAGTTTTTTTTGTCCTTTACAGGGAGCCCAGGATGTGCTCGAAAATCAGACGAAATGTGGTCGTCCCTCTTACACCTTTAGTGATTCACTAACTTCGCATGGCTTGAGTCTTAATGACAAGATTCTTAGCAGAAGAGCACTTTCCATTTTAAATGCTACAAATTCAAATGGAGAGACTGCATTACTTATTGCTACGAAACAGGGATGTTTGTAAGTATTGAATCGAACAGTTTGTTTATGATACAGAAACATCAAGATGGCACGTAATAACTAAAGTATTTATATAATTATACGGTTTTTTTCGTCTGACACTCCTCATGATTCAATATATAAGGATGGAATACCAAAAGGAAAAAGCCGATTTTACTCCAGGATGTGTTTTTAAAAGAGCAGGCCTAAATCAGAATTGGAACTGCCTGATTTGTGTTCTTCTGAACAATCAATATTCGTTAGAACTATTTGAATAACCAAATAGGCTCGATCAAAGGATAGATTTACCCTGTCTGAAGAGCAAGGGTGCTTAGAAACTGAATATTTGGCACAAAAACTAAAGGACGTTGAAATTGTAAGCTAAGTGTTGATAAACCTACCTTGTTTCGTTTTGCAGCATTAATGCAATTACAAATATCACTACGAGATAAGTGATGAAACAAAATATTCAAGGCACAATTAATCCATAGTACTTAGACTTGTAGTTTTTGTTGCTACAAAGTAATCGAAAGGAAATGTAAATATGTTGGGAACATAAAATTTCTTTTAATTAATACAATAAAATACAATACAATAAAATTAAATAAATTTTGGAGTAAATTAAACTGTAAGATATTAAGGTTTTCATTGAACCAGATTTTGTCCATTGGTGTTCAGTTACTACACGTTCAGTGATTCCCACATGATCCTCTTGGGATGTTCATTAGAGTGGTCCTTTCCCGTGTCCCTGGATTGCCACAATACAATCTGGATTTCTATCCAAGTTGAGTTTTACCAAGACTCGAACCTTAGTGAAACGTTGTAAGTTAATAGTAAGGAAAATCGAAGAAGCAACATCAATCCAATTAAGAGCATTTCTTTTTGAAGTTTGCAAGGCAGAGTAAGACAAAGTGACAACATGTTGTAACGATATTTCCGAGTCAAATATTGGGCGACAATTTCATGTTCCAGAGCAGGTTTTAATACTGTTGTGACAGATTTGTAAATTTAGCTCCAAAGTTCTACTGAAAAATTTACAAACTTTTGTTGAAAGTGTCAAAATTTCTATCCTCTTGGAGCGGCCAACCCCAGTACTTATTATTACTTAATATTCTCTCTCTCTCTTCACGGAGACTTCAACTGGTAATATAAATATATTTTTACCATTGCGTGGTATGAGGCAAAACGGCAGAATAAAGCTTTTACCATAATAAACTGGGTACAAATTTAATTTGCAAAGAAAGGTTGATAGGGGTATACGCTGCCCTTTTGTATCTGTTCGGCAAGAGCGTTCCATCAATGCAATAGATCAGATTTATGCAATCGGATTTTAGTAGTGCTCCACTCGTATTGAAATGTATCGAAATGAAAATTCTGGAAGGCTTTCAGTACGAAGACGGGGTGACTGTGAGTGACTGTGGGGTGATTTAACTCTTTACGATTCGTATCACATTGTACGATCACACTATACACTCACCAACTTCTAGTCAGGGAGAATTGAAACAATAATCCAAGAGGGCAGTTTACATAAACAAAAGCACGGCATATATTGCTTTTGCCATGTTAACGGCTTAAACGATGCCAACTGTTACTTAGTTAGAGTACTAATCAAAGTCAGGGTCTACAGTAGACTGCAAATATAGCCGTCTTTCTTTGTTAACAAAATAGTTTCCTACCAATTCAAAATCATCCATAATGTGGCTGTGATGAAATAGTATGAAATTTTGAAGCAGGTAGGATATGATTTGTACAAATTAATGAAAGCAAATTAATAGTTCTTATTGACATTTTATCTGTATTATATAGCTTTACTTTACAATACACCGATTCACAGTTAAAACATTTTGATGTTACGGCTCCCTGTGTTTCCCTGTTAACCACGATATTTATTATTCAAGGGCTGAAGGGATGTTTGGGTCGAAATTTTGGGAAACACAGGGAGCCAAAAGATCTGAATGTTCTAACTGTGAATCGGTGTATTACCCATGCTGTTGCTTCGGATTGAAAGACAAGGAAGATGTTTCCTTTTTATCCCCTAATGATTCCATTAATTGCCACTCCCTTCATTTTGGCGGTGATCGATCATCAAAGTACGTAGATTTCATTAATTGTCTAAAATACGATCGAGAAGATAGGACCCCTAGCGTAGCCATTTTAAATGATAAGATATGTCGACACAATCTGACTATTCTAACGTACGAAAGCTAAAATTTCCATGTTACAATCAACTATACATTATTTAAAAAGATGGTGTTGGAACGTCATATTTCACGCCTTTCAATTGTGAGGAAGAGAGATTGGACATGCCCTTTAATATATGAAATGTACACCCCAGTCATATAGGAGGATTTTAGAATGAGAAGGCGAATTAGTATACATATTTAATACATCCATATATCAATCAATGGATCTCGATGACCACTACAAGATTATGAAATTGTGGAAATATGCATGTTCCGGGGAGTAAAAGTGGTGAGTAAACTACGAATGCTGACTATTTATTGTGAAAAATTACCAAAAAAACCATCGCATAGAAACACAAAAGAAAACACAATTGTCCATGTCAACGTCAAGTACACTAATTGGCCCCCTCACTCTAAAGTCAGCCTTCATGTATTACGTACTGTGCATCATTACACTCGTGTCCCTTAATATCAAGCATAAGGCATCCATAATTTTCATCCAGTTTTTCATGAAGTTTTTATTACTAAACATGGGATGCCTCAACAGGCGGAGAGACTATTACCGCAACAGAACTACATATTTTATTAGAAATATTATTGCCAAGATTTGATTTTCCAGCATCGTTTAATGACATAGAGTGCTCTCACACTCTCAAATGTAGAATTTATAAAATGATTTTAAAATGTATTAGCAACTGTTAGTTAAACAAAAATGCTATTGGTGTGATATTGGGCGTTACATTAATAACCGAACAGCGTTTCGTCACTTACATATTTGCCAATGTCCGGCTGTGCTGCAAGATCACCGCCCTAAATACCAAAAATAAACAGATTTTTATAGCCAATAGATTGATTGAAAATTACAGCAACTTTCATCACTAAGTATCAAAATTCACAAAGTAATTAGCATTACTATAGCGGTGAGTCTATAAAATGCCGCTAGTCCCAGAGGAATGGTATGACGTTCCCGCTCTCCTGTGCACACTTTTGTATGCTATCGGAGCGAC
Organism: Carybdea cf. marsupialis auct. non (Linnaeus, 1758); assembly: GCA_010016065.2. Taxonomy (NCBI): domain Eukaryota; kingdom Metazoa; phylum Cnidaria; class Cubozoa; order Carybdeida; family Carybdeidae; genus Carybdea; species Carybdea cf. marsupialis auct. non (Linnaeus, 1758). Next base: position 20,326 of record JAAAKL020001878.1, read on the forward strand.
ACTTTGCTATACTTGTCACTGTATCATTTCCTACAATATTTAATAAATCATCCTAGTATAATTATTCAGTGCTGTTTCAATTGCTAACATCAGTCTTCTGACTATTTTTAGCATAAGTAGAAGAGCACATACAGCAAAGAAAAGTGCTGGAAGTAGCATCATATAGCACAAATTTCGGAACGTATTGTAAAAAGAGACAGACAGCGAGAGACTTGACCGGTGGTCATTTGTTGCAAAATCATCATTCATTTTGTGCCTTTTCCTCGTGGATTGATTAGTTATTACGTTTCACTGTTTCGTTAATTTTAAGTGACATCGTATCAGCATTGTTGACGTATGGAGCAGAGATAGAATGCAAAGACGAGTACCTTAAAACACCACTGATGTACGCAGCATGGTTTGGATTTACAAACATTTTGAGTCTTCTTCTGAAAAACGATGCCCTTGTGCATAGCACAGATCGTTATCAGAATACAGCATTACATTTAGCATCTGGCTGGGGTCATTTGGATTGTGTCATTTTGTTATCCAATCATGGCTCTCGGATATCAGACCGTAACAATGATGGTTATAATTGCTTTGAACTGGCAATTAACAAGTATCAGAAGGACATTTGCATGACGTTTCTTACACACGAGAGGTAAGAGAGCGATTTGTTTACTTACAATTAAGTTGTTATGACAGCATAATCGTCCAAGAAAGGTGCCTAAACACTGTGATAGCTTTTTGATGTGTTTTCCGCTTTCGTAAGTAATGTTTTCTTATAGAATTATAGAAATTGCATTACAATACCATGAAAATGTTATAGAAGGTAGTATAACTATAAAAATAATATAGATAACAGTAACATAATAGAATAATAATGTATTATATAAAAGTAGATGGTGCTCATTTCAACTCCAACATTTCAAGGTCAGCCTTCCTTGATCCGAAAACTTGCAATCAGTATCGCCAGGCAAAGGTTTTAAAACAATCAAAAGTGGGTCATGTCATTTTAAAAAGATTCAGGAGACATATAACATCTGTCTTTATTGGATTATGCGATGTAAGGTTAAATTGTTAAACATTGTTTCCTTTAAAAGTGATGTGAAAATGACCGATGAACGTTAGGGAGAAGGACGTACAGGACAGGTCCCTCTCAACGTTTTTCTCCTAAATATACTGAAGTTGCAATTCCTTCACAATTATGTTTTTGAAACCAGAAAAGCAAATGCTCCAAGGAGAATGTTCAAGTAAGTACCTGGTCGGCTATAGCACATCGCATAATCTCCATGAAATGTTGGTGTGCCACTTTATTGTATATGACATTCATTCTTTATTCTATTAAACGCACCATTAATGGGAACAACAAACTATATCTGTGAAATTAGGTGTTGAGCTTTTATACTTCTTAAGAAACGGAAATTGCAATTGATGAATGTTTCAACATATCAGATAACAGATCTCACACTGTGGTAGTATGTGTATGTGTATATGGTATTACATACCATATGTAGTCATGCTGTTTGTGACCAAGTGGGACAAATGGAACACATTTGGCCTTGTCGTAATTTCTGGGCAATCTTTTCGATAATGGTAGTAATCAGTAAATGTTCATGACCTCTTGAGAAGGTTGTCTTTTCTGCAGACGTTAAAACAAATTGCATTGCTTGGGTTTTATAGGAGAAGAGCAAAACTACCAAATAGTTTAGAATACTCGAGACCAAAGCAAACCATTACCTTAATACATATTCATTCCTTCAGATCTTCATTTCTTGAGTTGGAAGTCTTTAATTTCTTGTTGTTTGAATCTATACAAAATTGGACGACTACTGAATGTTTTGTTGTTAATTTACCAAACAAGGAATTGTGTTTACTTACTTAAGAAAACATTTTCCAGGGTTTAGCGCCGAAGATTTTAGTATTATTATTAAGTGTATAGTTCCAGTCCCAGAGGCGAGGAAATTGTTTCCATTGGTGAAAGACTTCCTCCATTGCTTATAATTTCTCCCCATAGCGGGTGCTCCTCTAAAATATTATTCAGTGTCTTAAGGAGGACGAAATTCTGGTTGAAAAAGACAACTCTTTAATCAACTTTTAAAAATGTCTTCAAACCACTCCTGCTTGTAGTTACCATACCGGTTCATAATAAATTATCAATATATCATCATGAAGGGGTATTTGATCTTGTACGTCGAAAACCACTGGACATTGCACAAATATGCATATGGCCAGGTCACTCCTTACGGTATGTCATACCTATGAAGAATGTTAGGCCAGACTTTCTCTACAATACGCCAAAAATGGTCTTCCCTATTTACATCTCATTAATACAAAAGAAACCGTTAAAAAATCCTACAATAAAACTACTGAATAATAAAATCCGCTAGAATTACATTCTTGTGATGTATGAATGTCCCTACAATTAAAACAACTCATTTAAGAGTAAAATACCTAAGCTTTGCTTGATAATACGTCTGCTATTCCAAAGAAATTATTACAAGAAACGAATTTACTGCTGCCTCTGAATGCCAAGTGTTTAGAATGGTATTAAGTGGTGATGTCGGAGTTTGACCAACCCATCAGGGCCTCAAAATTGTTCTGAGGCTTGAATAGCCGCAAAGGTGGATATCCTCCGTTGGTTACACTGTAAAGTGAGGCGATGCCGCTACGACATCACGAAAACCGGCGAAAATGCTTAGCCAATAAGGACCTCGCGTTCATCAAGGCCGTGGTGGAAGAATACGTTTAGCTTATGCTGCCCCCCCCCAAATATATTATTTTCACCACAATCAGTGATGTACTAAAAGTGAACCGACAGCATATAGGTAGTACAAACTTTATATGTACTATCTGGCATCGTAATACAAAGCATATTGCCTTTTTAAATGATCTGCAGGGCGTGTATGATACTGGCGAGTCATTTGACCCCAAAACAATACATTAAAGTCACTGAAATCTTTGCAGTCTGTCATTTACTTCCAAAATGCTGGAAAGGTCACGAGAGGGAGTCAAGACACAAGAAAAGTTCAGATATGGAAATGAGAAAGAACAAAGCTTGTTAACAAGTGTTCCAATTTTTAAAGAATCCTTACTCTTTAATGGTTAAATCAGCTTATGGTATGTTGGTGTACTAGAGCATTGCATTTAAGACTAGCTCACTAGTCGACCATTGTTTCAGAAAATATTTACATTATCAAGGCCAGCTAAACGGGAAAGGTCAGTGACGATTTTAAGAGGATGAAAGCGTATTTGAAGTTGAAAGCTTTACCAAGAACGTATGGTAATATACCAAAATAAATAGGTAATATGCCTCTTGTCATATCTTTAATGTTGTCATTGATAATTTTCAAGACCTTTTAGTATCCTAGCTTGCGGTACAAACCAACAAATGGTTGAATATGTTAGCTGGTTATAAACTTGTTCTTTAATTCCAAAGAAAAACTTCTTATATTTGTACTAATGTAAGTTCTCTGTTTAACGCTCACTTGTTCCGGTTCAAGGATTTTGTGGTTGATAAGATTCCTCCACTTCGCTCTTTCGAAACCTTGTCTTCACTGACTCAGACAGTCCTCACGTCTCTTGGTGTTGCCAGAGCCGCATATTGAGATTTGCCTAGAGTGACTACACACTCATGTGTATTATAGATTCGTCGTTATTACACAATTAATTTGACATAACACAACGATCCGATCTCGAGACACTCAAACAGGAACTAACGGCGATAATTGATTCAGAATGTCCTTGATTGGCTAGCCTTATTACCTTTCAGAACGCTTACTTACAGAGAGTTCACTACAATCTCATCAACACTCCCACTTAGTCAGCTATCTGTGAAGTCAGTGGATGACTACCCTTTGCCTGACGTAGATGTTGAAGGCGTCCTTTATTCAGTGCCTTTGTCAAGAGGCCTGCAACCATCTTTTCCGTAGGGCAGTACTCCAACTGAATAAATCCTTGCTGAGCAGCATCAGAAACAAAGTGGTACTTGATATGAAGGAGTTTGGTTTTGAAATGTAATAGTGGGTTTCTGGCTACTGCTATAGCACCTTGGTTGTCTTCTTGAATTGTAGTAAGTTCACTTACATCATATCCTAGTTTATCTTACAAACGTCCCAACCAACTGTTTCTTTTAGCAGTTGAGAACAAGGAAACGTTCTCAGCATTAGCTGTTGATAGAGCAACAATTGTTTGTTGCTTACTTAGCCAATTTACTGTTCCATTTGACAGAAAACATATTTACAGTTGTTGAGCGTCTATAGTCTGGATCACCAGCCCAATCTGCATCAGAGTAGCCAATAAGACTTACACTTGAATCAATCATTTCATACTTTAGAGAGAAGTCAATTGTTCCCTTCAGGTAACGGAGAACTCTCTAGGTAGATGACATATTCGCTTCATTTGGTTCTGAATTTGATAAAAGTTCAGCTGACTGAGCTACATCTGGGCGTGTTGCAAGCACAACATACAAGAGACTTCTAACTATTGCTTGATAAAAGACTCGAGCATCTTAAGTGTTGTGCAGGTCGCTCAGGTAACAGAACTCTCTTACCCCTTTAATAACTTCACCCTGTATCTCGATTTTGTCTTCTTCCTCAATCAAATATTCGTTTTGGCCTTAAGCGGAAACATACATCTTCAGTTAAATCTCCTCATCCGACAACAGTGTTTGTTGCACCAATTTCTATACGAAGTGCACAGGATGGAGTTTTGGCCGACGCCCTTCTCACATACTCTTCAAGGACATCTTCCTTACTTAATGAAGACATTCTTCTTCTCCTGTGACCAAGAGATTTGTTTTCCGATGCTTATCTCTACATTTCTTCTAGCCATCACTTCTTCTCATTCTATAGACAGGTTGCAGGTGTGCACCGCATACCAAAGAAAAGTTTGTAATTTTTATCATTTAAAACTTTAATTACCGTCCAAAGATTTGTAATCAGCTGTCATTGATATTTGATGCTTTTTTTAACGAAATGTATCCTTTTCGGTATTTTATAGTGAATTAACTGTTTCAAGTTAATTAAGATGTCCTGTCGACTTCACGTTTATCGTTGGTTATTGTTTAAACGCAGAGGTAGAGAACACTAAGGCACCTTCTAGAAATTGATGTGCCAAGCAGAAACCTGAGTCTCAAGATCACAGCCAAGCTTATTGCAAGTATGCGAGGCTTATTGTGTGAACGAAATTCTAAAATTCTTTTACTAATCTTTCTATGTTTTAAAACCCATCCTCAGATCATTGCAAAAATGATAACAAGATTCCATGATAAGATTGAGGGACTAAGGAAATAAGGCAGTAACGATGAGATAGCCTCTTTAGAGAAAAACTACGGATTTATTTAGATTCAAAACTTTAAAGTTTGTTACTTGACTCATTGGAATTATTTTGCAATTAAAGCTTCTACTTTTCCAGTTTTTGGCTGTACGTCTAAACTATTATTTTCATTACTTTATTCAGGACAACCTTTTTTCCTTGCTATGAAATAGACCTTTAAATTTTTATGCCCTTTTTAGATGCAAAGAATCCGTGTACAAAGGGAATGTGCTTAATCTACACACCATGGAAAAAATGATAGAAAATGTTCCTGAAGCTGCTCAGTTACTCCTTGACAATTCTATGATGAGGTGTTTCCTGCCTAAAAGTGATGAAGGCTATAGCGTGTCTTATGATTTTGAATACTTGCAGCCATCTCCAGAATTTCCCAATACTTCATATTATGGTCTTAAAACGATGATCCGTTACAAAAGAGAAAAACTTTTGTTGCATCCAGTTACAAGAGAGTTTCTCTCTTTCAAATGGAGAAAGATTGGAAGGCGTCCTTATATTTTCAACATGATTACATACCTTCTATTCCTCACCCTGATGACATGGTATGCAGTGGTCCAAAGGAAGGAGTAAGTAATAAAATATTAATGCTTTGTTTTAAGTGAAAGTAGTACTAGTCACTTTGAAATTCATTTGCAGATTTTTAGTAATTTTCTTATCTCAATGAGACCTTTTATCTTCTTAAATATTAAATCTGAAATATGTTGACCTGCTGCATAAATTTCTTTTTTTCGTTCTCATATTAACTTCAGAATTTTAACTATTGTTTCGCTAATCTTTTACGCAGGAGCATATTACCATTACCTCGTTAAATTGAAGCTTTCGTAGTAAAAATGTATTCCATTCGATCTCATAGAGAAGTGTGTATACAATACTTCAAATTTGTTACTTTGACACAACAGATATATTAACTTCTGCTCGATTTATGATTAGATGATATTCTGTTATGCTTTTTATCATTGATAACCTAATTTTTATTTTGATACGTATTACTTTTTATGTGACTGCCTGATAGCCCTTTATCATTATCTCCCCTTCTAAGTAGTCACTGACGTTTGGTACAACTTTGATGAGGCATCAGAGTACAAATTATTCTTTAATGGCATGGGATAAATGAGGCATGGGTGTTGTTAGAAACTGATGCATTGACTTATTGACTTATTGCTCATTGATGCAAAGCCGGTTTCCACTTTGATGCCCAATGATATGTAATTTGATATAATCCTTGTATAAATATCAAACATATCCAACCATCATGTGTTCTTCGGATAATATTATTGGTTATTGACAACTTTATTAAAGCTAAACCTGTTCGTTCGGGTGTTGATAAGTGTTATAACGGCCAATAGGCGATGATTCACTAAGACACAAATGGGAAACAGAAAGAAAAATATTGTATGAGCATGTGAAATGGCTGATAGCCTCCACAATGCGGAGGAAAAGTGTGACGTCACGATTTTGAAAATGTTTGAATTATGGGAAAGAACCTCAATTTTCATGTTGCCCTATTAGTAAGAACGTCAATGGCCAAAATTGAGAGTGTTGCCCTTTCCCAATACCGTGATATCAGCTTCCAAAGTTTTAAATCTCTCTAACAAATCCGTATTATTTGATGCTGGATCCTAAGTTGAGGATCCTAGAGATTTTTGAAATTCAAACGCGTCTACTTTAAACGCTATATACAATACAGGTCTGTTATTTTGGGAAACGGCCTATTCCACGGTTGCCTTTAGATATCTGGATTCATATCTTACTATTTCCAAAATTTTTGATTTGTGACGTCATCACTTTTCCTCCTCATTAGTTATATTTACATATTACATAACATATATTATGTATTTACATATTACATAACAAACATTACTTATCTACATATTACATAACATACACTACATATTTACATATTACATAACCCAGGAAATTTGGAAGGGATTTGGATAACAGGGAGGTTATGACGGTACCATACCATCGCGCTGTTAGCGCCAGGGCACATTTAATCCTTCGGGAAAACCAGAACATCTTGGCTTGAGAGAAGAACATCAACGGGTTTTTGATGCTCCTCCATTAGTATCTTTTCAAAGAACCAAGTCCCTTAAAGATAGGTTAGTGAGAGCGAAATTGCCAGATTTTAATATACAGGGTGGATGCGCTCCTTGTAAAAAGAGGAAAAACCTCGACGTCCACAATTGCATTCAGCAGAGCGAGACGTTTACTGACAAAGAGGATTGTAAGTCTTATCGCATTTGCAGAGGACCTCGCGACTGTAAGTCCAAAATGGCGATGTATTACTAACCATGTAAAACATGTAAACTCCAATACGTGGGAAGTACAAAAACGCTTCGTTATCAAAAAACCAGCGGGAGATAAGAAATTTATTAGTTTCGCAAAATGGTTTGTTTGAACATTTTCAAGACATAGAAAATAAGGGAATGGGAGACTGTGAATTTCGCCTTATCGATGGAGCTGAAACGGAAAGTGATCTCCGAAAAAACCCCCAACGTTTTGGCAACACAACCTGCAAACGTTTAAACCAAAGGGACTCAATGAAAGGAAGGTAGTACTTGTGTGAAGAGTGGCCCTCAGACTAGCGATCGCTATTGCGCGATTTATCGCGTGGCTAATAGCAGGAAACTGCTATTGTGGTCATTTCGCGCCTCAGATCGATAGCGAGGCTGTGATGCGTAGCGATTATTAGTTTGTTGGCCCACTGTGGGCAACTTGTTTTTCATCTTCCTTTCTTCTAAAGATTTCTAAGGTCTATTCTTTATACTAACGTAGGACGTATAAGCAGTAAGCGTTCTTCTTATTTGTATTCGGTCATTAGGTATTGAAATTTCTAGTTTTATTTGTATTAGGGAAATTTTTAGGTGTAAATAGTATGTAAATTTTGTCAATAGGA